>VZQC01001733.1:213994-252072 GCA_009823505.1 Rhizomys pruinosus | reverse complement strand
GGGCCCCATGTAAAGTCAAACAATATATCACCTACTGCTTAGCCAAAGCATTAACCAAGGAGGAGGAACAAAAGAGAACAAGAGGAAGGTGGGAAGCAAACACAAAAAATTAAATCTTAACCTGAGTCAGCTTTTGCCCTAGCCAGCATCTCTGAGAGATGTAGCACTGCTCAAAGTAACTTAAATACTGGGATCCCTGAGGCCATTGTCCATTCTACTCTGAATGCCTTACCTTATGATTATAATATAGTAACTCCCAAGATGTAGACCTCAGCATAGCAGTCAGAGCTAGAAACCATCACTGGAGATATAAGGAATTAATGTAAATATGACAGAGTCTCTAAGAGAGCTGGGAATCCAAGATTAGGTTCATACAAGAAAAAAGACCATTGGGAGGCAGAGGCAGGAAGATAGATCTCTGAGTTCAAGGCCAGCCTGATCTACATCACGAGTTCCAGGCCAGCTGGGACTAAGAGGGAGACCCTGTCTCAAAAAGACAAAAAAAAAGAAAGAAAGATAAGAACGAAAAAATACTTTTAAATTTCTTAAAGTCTAACTGTAGGAAACTAGTTAATTATAACACTTCCATGTAACAGAAGAATATGCTGCTACTTAAAACGATGCCACAGACGGACAGTTAGGGATATGGACATATGTTCAAGGCAGAACAACATATGTGTGACATTTCTTGTGAAAGGGAAATGTGAGCTTTTAATTAGATTTTTTCCTGCAAATATAGTATTAGGAACCTTTAAGCTGGGCATAGTAGCCAAGCCTGTCCATCGCAGCTTAGGTAGGAGGATCTCAAGTTCAAGGCCAGCCTGGGCTACACAATGAGACCTTGTGAATAAATAAACAAATAGCTGGATAGCTCAGTGGTTAAGAGCATTGGCAGTTCTTGCAGGGGATCAGGGTTCAGCATCCACATGGCAACTAACAACCATCTCCTTAACTCTAGTTCCAGAGGATCTGACACCTTCTTCTGGCCTCCGCAGACACTGCACATACTGGTGCACATACATACATGCAGACAGAACACTCATATACATAAAATAAAAATAGATAAATAAATGCACACCTTTAACCCAGAAAGCACATTTAAGGAGATAAAAAACAGCCTAGCCCTGGGGCTGGAGAGATGGCCTAGCGGTTAAGAGCACCAAGTACTCTTGCAGAGGACCCGGGTTCAATCCCCAGCACCCACATGGCGGCTGAGAGCCGTCTCCAGTTCCAGGGGAATCTGACACCCTCTTCTGACCTCCGTGGCATTGCACGACACGGGTGCGCAGACCTACATGCAGACAGTACATTCATACACATAATAAAATAAATAAAAAATTTAAAAAAACAGCCTAGCCCTTCAAGAACATGAGTATATCATGAAAAATAACTCATTCAATCATTGGAAGATTTCAGAAAAAGTATGGATTCTTGGTATCCAAAAATCAAACAAAGACTATATTTTAAATTTTCCTCTACTGTGATTTAGTTCCGTAAACTGTGCTAAGCAAGTACTCCACCACTAAAGTACATCCTCAGCCCTTTGCTTTTTGTTTTTCTCTGTGTGTTTATGTATGTGTTGTGTACATGTGTGGTGTATTCATACACCCAGGTCTTCTTGGAAGCTAGAGGAGGACGCTGAGTCCTGTCTACCATTCTTCACCTCATTCCCTTGACACAGGCTCTCTCACTGAGCCTGGAGCTGGGCTGGCAGCCAGCAAACCCCAGAGACCCTCCTGGCTCTTCCCCAGAGCATTGTGGTTACAGACATGTGTACAGCCACACTCAGCTTTTTATGTGGGTGTCACAGAGAATGATCCTCCCAAGAGGTACCCGCACATGTAGCATCCTGCTCCCCCACCCCCCACCCCCAGCTCAGGTTCTCTGGTTACTAGGCAAAACAATGAACAGACCCATCTATCTTACTAGAGAGTTTGTTAGGCTTGCCTACAAAGAGAATGGAGACAGCATCTCTCTTTCTCCCTGTAGCCCCAGCTGTCCTGGAACTCTCTGTGTAGACCAGGCTGCCTGGCTCTGCCTCCCGAGTGCTGGGATTAAAAGCATGTGCCACTACACCTGGCCAAGCTTTAGTCTAGTTTTGTTTTGTTTTGTTTTTGGTCTTTTAGAGACAAGGTCTGCCTGTAGCCTCAGCTGTCCTGGAACTCGCTCTGTAGACCAGGCTGGCCTTGAACTCACAGAGATCCCCCTGCCTCTGCCTCCCAAGTGCTAGGATTAAAGGCGTGTGCCACCACACCCAGCAGCTTTAGTTTTTTGACGTAAAATTTTATTATGTTCCACAGGCTAGCTTTGAACTCAGGGTCCTCCCTGACTCAGCTTCTTCAATGCTAGGATTACAGGCATAAGCTACCATGGACAAATACATTCAAATACAAAACCTAATGCTTGATTGTAATAGTTCTGTATTGTAATAGGACTGAACATAGAATTACCTTATGATTCATTAGTTCAGCTTCTAGATACATACCCTAAAGGTTGAAAGCAGGCACTCAGATATATACTTGTACATGAACATGTGCAGCAGCATTATTGACAACAGCTAAAAAGTAGAAACAACCCAGTGTCCATACATGGAAGAGTTGGCCATAAAGGAACGAGCTATTCTCATTGGTTGGGTTTTGTTATTTTTTTTTTCCTGAGGCAGGCTCTCCCTGTAACCCCATCTGGACTGGAACTTGCTATGTAGACCAGGGTGGCCTCAGTCTCACAGAGATCCACCTGCTCTGCCTCTCAAGTGCTGGGATTAAAAGCACTGACCCCCATCCCTGGCCCTAGGAATGGGGTTCTAATATGTGCTATGATGTGGATGAATCTTAAAAACATTATAGTGAAATAAACATACAAAAAAGCAAATACTATATGGGGCTGGAGAGATGGCCTAGCAGTTGAGGGCGCCGACTGCTCTTGCAGAGGACCCGGGTTCGATTCCCAGCACCCACATGGCAACTGAGAACCGTCTTTAACTCCAGTTCCAGGGGAATCTGACGCACTATTCTGACTTCCGCGGCATTGCAAAAAAAAAAAAATACTCCGCTTGTATGAACCACCCAGAATAGGCAAATTCACACATAGTAGAATAGAGGTGACTAAAGGTTGTGGGGAAGGAAGGGGTGGGAGTCACTGCCTTGTGAGTACAGAGCTTGTTTGTGATGGTGAAAAGTTCTGGAAATGGATGTTGGAGATGGCCACACAGTAAACATACTTAATGCCAATAAACTGTAGGCTTAAAATGGTTAAATATGTAAGTTTTATGTCATGTATATTCACAATTTTAAAAACTGCATAAAGAGGAATGTGTCTCAGTGGCAGGGCACTTGCCTAGCACATGTGAGGCCCATTCAGTCCCTAACACCATCAGAAAGGAAAGGAAAAGACAAAGAAACAGGAAAAGAAAAGAGAAAAAATTCCCCAATACTTTGGCAACTCGGATTTTGTGGGGGAAAAAATCTTAATAGGGTGTCACTAAGTTGCCGAGGCTGACCTTGAACTCAAGGCAGCCCTCCTGCCTCGGGCTCCTCAGTGCTAAGATCGTAGCTGGAAACCACCCCTGCCAACTTGGAACTTTTTTATATGATTAGAGACAGATACCTTTTGATCTTGAGCCCTGGCTCAGTTTGCATAATAAGCATACTGCTCATTTACATATTTTGTTAGGAAAACATTCTACTGGCAACTCTCAGAATTGCCAGAATGGTTGGGGAGCCAGGAAAAGGAGAGAACTGAACATTTTAGGAGAGACGGAGCAGAGATTTGTAAAGACGGGGGAATCACTAAATCTTAAATCTTACTTCGGGTCTTGTGAGTGTAGAATTCTAGCTGGAACTTGCCTGGATATTGACTTGGCATCATCCCACAACTCTTCAGATAAAGCGCCAAAGACAAGGTCTGTAAAGTGATCTTCAGATCCTTAAAGATGAGCCAGGTTTTAGAGATAGACACCAGATGTACCCTGTGCCCACATGCAGAGACCAGGGCCACCTGCACAGGGCCTCAGGTAGCTTCTGCTTGCTCAGGGTCACCTGCACTGGCTACTGTGTCATTGCAAGGACAAAATGGCTCTATAACCAAATGCACTGGATGTTTATCTTGGTGAGTGCAAAGCCAAAATAACACAGCCAAGACATGCAAGAGTAAAGGAAGATGTATTACCTGCAGAGGCAAGGGGGAGGGTTCTATTCAGAGAGCCTATACATTTTCATATAGGTGTGGCCTATTCCTCCACATGCTCAGTTAAGTAGTGTTTGCTTGTTTGCTCTGTTTTCATTTGTTTTGAGACAGGGTCTCACTATGCAGCCTTGGCTAACCTGGAATTCATTCTGTAGACCACCCACCTGCCTCTGCCTCCCTAGGGCTGGGATTAAAGGTGTGTGCCACCATGCCCATTAGGGAGAACGTTCTTGAGCATCCTCGGTTTAAGGTCACAATTTAAAAAGAAGACAGTGGAAGCATTTGGGGGCTTAAAGTCGTGAGGGATATATGTAAATGATTAAAACAAAGACGCAAATGCGTCTTGGCATGCTCAGCTTGCACCAATAGTGTTTTTCTAAAACATCTATTTTCTGTGTGTGTGCGCGTGCGTGCGTGCGTGCATGTGTGTGTGTGTGTGTGTGTGTGTGTGTGTGCCTAGGAGCACATGAGCTACAGTGTGCACATATGGAGATCAAAGGACAACTTGCCAGAGTTGGTTCTTTCCTTCTACCATGTGGGTTCTGGGAAATCAGCTCAGGTCGCCAAGCTTGGCAAGCGCCTTTACCTGCTGAACCATCTCTATGGCCTCATAAAGTTTTAGCTGAAAATAAAGGAAAGGGTACTTTGAAGATGAGTGCTCTTGGGATGCCTGCCCTGCTTAGCTGGCAGGTGGGGAACCTGCAGCAGCAGGCAGTGCAGTGGGGAATTACCACATTCTTCCAGGAATAGACTTCTGAATAGGGCACAAAGGCCTCATCAAAAAAGGGCTGGGGTAAGTTGTCCTGGAAACGATGGCAGCACCATAGGGAATGCAGAGAAGGCTGGATCTGCTGTCTCACAAAAACAGATCCACACGTTGCAGCAGAGCAGAAAGAAATGAAATTAGCAAACAAAACATTTAGAAGATGGGAGTCTCTTCAAGAAATTGACTTCAGCTAACTTAGATGTATAAAAATCTACATATATAAAATAGACAACTGGATGGGTAAGTAGATTTTGTTTTACAAGGGTTTCATGAGATAGATTCCTTTCAATAACATTTCAATAAAATTATAAAAGTTTAGCTGGGCATGATGGTGCACACCTTTAATCCCAGTGCAGGTGGAGGCTTATGAGTTTGAGGCCAGCCTGGTCTCCATAGTTAGTTCCAGGTGAGCCAGGGCTACAAGATGAGACTCTGTCTAAAAAAAAAAGGATAGAAATGTAGTCTTCTAGCGGGGTGTGGTGGCACATGCCTTTAGTTCTAGTACTCGGGAGGCAGAGGCAGGCAGATCTTTGTGAGTTCAAGGCCAGCCTGGGCTACAGAGCAAGTTCCAGGACAGCTGGGGCTACAGGGAGACCCTGTCTCGAAAAGACAAAAAAAGAAATGTAGTCTTCTTATTTTTTTTCCTTTAAGACAAGGTCTTGGGCCAGGCCTGGTGGCACATGCTTTTAATCCAGACCAGTTTGGTCAACATAGTGAGTTTCAGGCCAGCTGGGGCTACAGAGACACCTTGTCTCAAAAGGGGGGAAAAAAAAAAAAGAAACAAGGTCTTGGCTGCTTACCCTAGGCTGAATTAGAACATGCTTTGTAGCCCAGACTAGTTTGAGCTCATACTATTTACTCCTAACACAGCCTCCCATGAAACCTTCTCAGGAATTTCTTCAACAAAGAGACAGAGGGGTGACTAGAGCTCTACTCTGAATCTGGGAGAGCTCTCTGCAGCTCATCTTAGTTGTTTTATTTACACACGGAAAGGACTGGGCTGAACAGAATTTCTCAGGTACTCTTAATCTCAAAATGCTCTCTCCAGGGGCTGGAGAGATGGCCTAGCAGTTAAGAGCGCCGACCGCTCTTGCAGAGGACCCGGGTTCGATCCCCAGCACCCACATGGTGGCTGAGAACCGTCTGTAACTCCAATTCCAGGAGAACTCCAGCTCCAGGGGAATCTGACACCCTCTTCTGACCTCTGTGGCACTGCATGACACGGGTGCACAGACCTGCATGCAGACAGTACATTCATACACATAAAAAAAAAATTTTTTTTAATGCTCTCTCCATTGTATAAAATGAGATCATTTTGTACTAGACATTAAGCTTATGCAAAGTGCTTAGCACACTACCTGGTAAATGGTCAAGAATCTACTATGCTCACAAAAATCAAAAGTCCACACCATGGCTTCAAAGGCTCTACTTACCCTGGCCTTTGGCTGCCTCCCAGAGCCTGAACCCACACACTTTCTTCCTAACCTGCTTGCTCTTCCCTGGTCTTGCTCTTTTGTTCTTGGAACAGCACATCGAGCTTATTCCTTCCTCAGGCCTTCAGACTAGTTGTTCTTTGCCTGGAATGTTTTCCCTATGATTTTCAGAAAAATGGCTCAGACAGCAGCTCAAACAGGCTTTTTCCCATAGAGACATAGAAAATTCAACACTCAGCCAAGAATGTCTTTCTACCTTGTACTGCCTGAAGACTTAGTACTTATATGCCATTTTGATAGCAGAGAGCAGCACTTGCTAGACAACAGAGCCTATTGTCACCTGGATCGTGGACTTCTCAGCCTTCAGGATAGTAAGAAACAAATTTCTGAGGGGTTTTGTTTTGTTTTGTTTTGATGTGTATGAGTATTGCTTGCAAGTGCATCCATGTCATGCAATGCTCACAGAAGTCAGAAGAGGGCATCAGATACCCTGGAACTGGAGTTATGGATGCTGGTTAGCCACCTTGTGGGTGCTGGGACTCTAACCCAGGTCCTCTGCAAGAGCAGCCAGTGCTTTCAACCACTGAGCCATCTCTCTAGCCCCAAGTTTGTTTGTTTTAATGGGGGGATGTTTTGGGGTTTTTTTTTTTTTTTTTTTTTTGACCATGGTAAAGCCTTACCTATTCTTCCGTCTCCATATTTGAAAACTGGGTTGATGGTGATAACATAGTTTCATTGAAACAATCCCACAAACTGCAGCTTTGTGCCCCAAGATATTTTCTGACTATTGCCAAGACCAAGTTAAAGGTTATTTCTTCATTTGCGTGCTGAATTTCTAATAGCTTCACAGGTACTGTGTTATTTGAATTATCTAGTTGATTTTTTTTAAACTTTTCCTACTTGTGAATGATTTTTTTAATCCACAAAGAAATATTTGATATGGCCTTTTTTTGTGTTTATAATTAATATGTCATTTATTATTATGTAAGTCTATTTTTATTAGAGACAGGGTCTCCCTATAGCCCCAGCTGTCCTGGAACTCACTCTGTAGACCAGGCTGGCCTTGAACTCACAAATATCCGCCTGCCTCTGCCTCCCAAGTGCTAGGATTAAAGGCATACATTGGGCCCAATATATGCCTATTTTTGTATGCCATTTTTATTGTATGCTACAGCCAGTGTATATAAAATAGTTATAATCTTGTGAAACAGAAATCTATGAAAATTCAGAGAGGTAGCTGTTAAGGACTGAAGTAGAAGACTGTTTTTATAAGACCTCTATAGGTGTAAAAAACAGGTACATAAGTCAAATATTTACTGATGATGTATGATAAAAGAAGTTAGGGGACTAGAAAGGTGGTTCAGCTGGTAAAGTGGCCATCACACAAGCATGAGAGCTTGAGTTTGTGAGTTTGATTTCCCGTGTTAAAGCCAGCTGCCCCAGGATGGAGTGGGGCAGGGAGACAAACAGATCCCTGGAGCTCATTAGCCAGCCAGCCTACTCAAAACAATAGGTGTCAGGTCAGTGAGAGACCCTGCCTCAAAACTGAAATGAGAAGGACTCCAGGGGCCATCTCTCTCTGAGGAGTGAGGGCAGGTAATGGCTACTGGGAGAGGGGGAGTCATATTTCTGAGTGCTGTGGCTCCTGGCAAATTGCCCTTGCTCACATAAGTAATTCCCATTGATGGCCATGCAAGCAGCCCTCACTAAATGAAGTGGTGGGTACACACAGACACACAGACACATACACACACACACACACACACAAACACATACACACATACACACAAAGACTTGAAAGAACTTGCTAGGAAGAAGAAAGAGCTTAGCTGGAAGGGGATATGAGAGAGTAATGAGGGAAACATGATCAATTGCAGAAAACAAATTCATTAAAATAGTAATTGAGGAAGACACCTGATGTTATCTCTGACCTCCACATACATGTGTACACACATGCATCTGCACACATATACATGCACAACTGTACAAACATGCATATACCCACACAAACATGTACACTATACCCCACACACACACACACAATTTATTTTATGTGCTAGGAAGTTAGCTTAGTCACTAAGATGTTTGCCAGGCAAGCATAAAGGTCTGAGTTGGGTTCCCAGAACCCACATTAAAAAAGCTAGACATGGCCGGGAGTGGTAGCACACACCTTTAATCCTAGCACTTTGTGAGCTCAAGGCAGGCGGATCTTTATGAGTTCAAGGCCAGCCTTGTCTACAGAGTGAGTTCCAGGACAGCTGGGGCTATAGGGAGACCCTGTCTCGAAAAGACGGAAAAAAAAAAAAAAAAAAAAGCCAACATGGTGTCACCACTGTGCTATAAAAATCCCCCGAACCCTGGCCTGGCAAGGTAGAGACAAGATCTCTGGGCCTTGCTGGTCAGCCACTCTTATCTGTAAGTTCCAAGCCAGTAAGTGACCCTGTCTCAAAACACAAGATGAATGGAGACTAAGGAATAATGCCAGAGGTTGACTTTGCCCTCCTCACACATGCACAAATATGTGCATGTACCTACCCCTGCAGACATACAAACATGTATACTCACAACATTTTTTTAATTTATTTTTATTTTTTATTTATATTTCTATACGTGTAGGAATGTACTGTCTGCATGCAAGTTTGTGCACCCGTGTTGTGCAGTGCCGCGGAGGTCAGAAAGGAGGGTGTTGGATTCCCTGGAACTGGAGTTCTCCTGGAATTGGGTTTCAGCCAGTTCCTCGGCTGCCATGTGGGTGCTGGGGATCGAACCCGGGTCCTTATCGTAAGAGGTTCGGTGGGCTCTTAACCGCTGGCCATCTCTCCAGCCACTCACAACTATTTTTTAAAGAAACTTATTTTAGGAACCGGAGAGATGGCTCAGGGGTTAAGAGCACTGGCTGCTCCTGCAGAGGACCCAGGTTCAGTTCCCAGCTCCCACACGGGAAGCACTCACAATCATCTGAAACTACAGTTTCAGGGAATCTGATACCCTCTTCTGGCCTCCTCAGGCACTGCATGCATGCAGTGCACTTACATGCTAGCAAAACATTCAAACATGTAAAAATAAATCTTTTTTAAGAAGAAATTTATTGGAGGAGTGCTGGAGAGATGGCTCAGCAGTTAAGAATACTGGCTGCTCTTGCAGAAGACCCAGGTTCAATTCCCAGCACCCACATGACAGCTGCCAGCCATCTGTGACTCCAGTTCCAGAATACAATGACAATTTTCTCTTAAGGCTTTGAATGCACATGGGTACACTTAACACACATGCAGGCAAACACTCACACACACCAGAAAATAATAAATAAAAAAATTTTTAAAGAACATTTATTTTAAAGCAATTCTTTTTACATACATATAATTTTACCTTTTTTTTTTTTTTTTGGTCTTTTTGAGACAGGGTCTCTCTGTAGCCCAGCTGTCCCTGGAACTCACTCTGTAGACCAGGATGGCCTTGAACTCACAAAGATCCCCTGCCCTCTGCCTCCCAAGTGCTAGGATTAAAGGCAGGCATCGCCACCACGCCCAGCAATTTTAACCATTTATTAAAGACAAAGAAACTTTCATAATTCCTGGAGGATGGAATGTGCTGAATATTTGATACTGCAGAACATAAAGCATCTTCAATATTTTCCAGGGTAGATTGCTGTTTGATTTCATAACAATTAATGATGAGAATACTGCTTCACATAAATACTCAGTACAAAATGGCAGAAGAATGTGCACAGCCACTCCAGAAATTGTTGGAAATTCTGTCCTGGGGCTGGAGAGATGGCTCAGCAGTTAAGAACACTACTCTTGCAGAGGACCCGGGTTCAATTCCCCAGCACCCATGTGGTGGCTAAGAACTGTCTTTAACTCCAGTTCCAGGGGAATCCAACACCCTCTTCTGACCTCTGCAGCATTGCACAACATGGGTGCACCTACTTACATGCAGACAGTACACTCATACACATAAAATAATAGATTAAAAAAAAGAAATTCTATCCTAATCCCAAGCCACAATTCCATAAATTACTTTTTTCTTCTGTGGATGACTTTTTTTTTAATTTTATTTATTTCTGTATGTGTATATGAATGTACTGTCTGCATGCAAGTCTGTGCATCCGTGCCGTGCAATGCCGCGGAGGTCAGAAGAGGGTGTCGGATTCCCCTGGAACTGGAGTTCTCCTGGAATTGGAGTTTCAGACGGTTCTCGGCCGCCATGTGGGTGCTGGGGATCGAACCCTGGTCCTCTGTAAGAGCGGTCGGCGCTCTTAACCGCTAGGCCATCTCTCCAGCCCTGTGGATGACTTTTTTATGAAACTCAAGTCAGCATGTCGAATGGCATTTTTTTCCTTTTATACACATGTATATCATGCAGTACCTACGGAAACCAGCAGTGGGCACCAGATACCCTGGAACTGGAGTTTTGAACTGTTGTCAGCCACCACATAGGTGCTGGGAACCCAACCCAGGTCTTATGCAAGAACAGTCAGTGATCTTAACTGCTGAACCACCTCTCTACCCTGTCATTTGCTTTCTTGATGGTAGTCATTTGAACTGGGGTGAGATGGAATGTCAACGCAGTTTTAATTTACAAGGATGTATGAAGCACTTTTTCAAGTGTTTATTGGCCATTTGTATTTCTTTTTTTTGAAAATTGTCGATTCAGTTCATTTTCCCATTTATTGATGGGATGATTGGGGGTTGGCATTAAGTTTTTGCAGTTCTTTATATGATACATAGTTGGCTAAAATTTGTTTTTCCATTCTGTATATTCTCTTCACTCCAGTAATTGTTTCCTTTTCTGAAAAGAAGCTTCCTAATTTCATAAAATCCCATTTGTCAATTCTTGGGATTATTTCCCGTGATACTAGACTGCACAGTCTGTGCCTATAACTTGAACAGTTTTATATAGATATTCCTCCCACAGTTTCAAAATAGTTTTTCTTTTTTTCTTGTCTTTTTGAGACAGAATCTCCCTGTAGCCCCAGCTGTCCTGGAACTCGCTCTGTAGACCAGGCGGGCCTTGAACTTACAAAGATCCGCCTGCCTCTGCCTCCCAAATGCTAGGATTAAAGGCATGCGCTACCATGCCTGTCAGTTTCAAAATATTTAGGTCTTCCATTAAAGTCTTTGATCCATTTAGAATTTACTTTTGTGCAGGGTGAGAAAAGACGAACTAGTTTCATTCATCCTACATGAGGAAACCCAGTGTTCCCAGAACCACTTGCTGAAAATACTATCTTTTCTCCAATGCAATTTTTTGACAGCTTCATAGAAAATTAGGTGGATGCCGGGCATGAACCTTTAATCCCAGTCCTTGGAAGGCAGAGGCAGGTAGATCTGGCTAGCCTAGAATTCTTTTTTCTTTTCTTTTTGAGACAGGGTCTCCCTGTAGCTCTGGCTGTCCTGGAACTCATTCTGTAGACCAGGCTGGTCTTGAACTCACAGAGATCCGCCTGCCCCTAATGCCTGGCTTAAAATTCTTTATGTAGGCCAAGCTGGCCTCCAACTTGTAGAGATATGCCTGCCTCTGCCACCCAAATGCTGGAATTAAAAGCATGTACTTCAAGGCCGGGTGTGGTGGTGCACGCCTTTAATCCTAGCACTCGGGAGGCAGAGGCAGTCGGATCTTTGTGAGTTCAAGGCCAGCCTGGTCTACAGAGTGAGTTCCAGGACAGCTGAGGCTACAGGAAGACCCTGTCTCGAAAAGACAAAAAAAAGCATGTACTTCAGTACTCACCCTGACCCACCTAATTTGTTGTTTGTTTGTTTGTTTGTTTGTTTAACAGGGTCTCCTGTTAAACAAACAAACAAACCTAGAAGTTTTTATGTGAACCAGGGTGGTTCACATCAAAACAGCCCACCTAGAAGTCATGATGTGAACCAGGGTGGCCTCAGTCTTGCAGAGATCTGCCTGCTTCTGCCTCCCAAGGACTGGGATGTGGTGTGATGGTATGTGCAGTGTAAAGTATACATGTTGTATGTTCAGAACCAGGGCTTCAGTGAAGTTGTGTGACGCAATATGGGTGACTGCTGCTAGGAACACCTCACATCCATGTGTTTCATTTTGAATTAATTTTTGGTTGTTATGTGTTGAGAAATCTTTTACCATTGTCAAATTTCTTGTGAACCCCACATTTAACCATGTAGCCCCACAGTTTAAAAAGCTAGGATCTAGTCAACAAAATTCTTCCTGATAGTCTGTCCATTAATTTTTCTATGTGGTCCCTGGTTATTTTAAAAATAAGAGTTTTGAATCAATTGTTGCTTTATTATATTTTACCAATAATAAATCTAAATGTCACACAACTACTCATAGAATTTCAACATATAAAGTGCTTGAAATCTTCTTTCTACTCCAGAAGGTTCACCTACACACAAAAGTGAATAGTCACATGTTAAAGACAGATCCTGGTGATAAGCCTCTTTCACACTCTGATTAGAATTATGGTTACTTACACGACATTGAAACCACCGACATTGAAACCACCGACCGTCAGGCAAGTTAAAGAAGCCACCATTCACACATGTGACTACTTGGCCTCCAGAGGCTGAGAACAAAAACTTTGAAGTCAGATGACAATCTGGGTCAAAGGCAGGCTGAGGCTGACTGTGTTCCACTACCAGTAAAGAGGAAAGAGAGAGAGAGGAAGCGAACTATGCGGAGGTAAGCATGTTTGATAAAGTTCTGGGCAGAAAAGAGCTACTGACTCAAAGAAAATGACTACACTCTGTCACCCACTTCCCCCTGAATTTCTACTGCATGGAGAGTGGAATTCATGGGATGGAAAAAACCAGAAAAGGGAAACAACTGAAGAAAGTGTGAAGGGGGCTGGTTCCCCTTCCCATCCACCCACAGAACTGCACAACGTCCACTTCGTGTAATTCAGCACAGATCACATCACACACCAAACACTGGAGAATTAGAAAGCTACTCAGATGTAAAGTGTTCTCTGCCTCTTTAATGACACTTAAGAAAAAAGAATTGGGAAAACCTTGGCTCCTGCTTATAATCCCAGCACTAAGACAGGAAGACGGGTGGGCAATTGGAGGTCAATGTTTTTTCTCTCTTTTTTTTAACATTTTTAAAATTTTTATTTATTTTTGTATGTGTATGAATTACTGTCTGCATGTAGGTTTGTGTGCCCGTGTCGTGCAATGTCTCCGAAGTCAGAAGAGGGCGTTGGATTCCCCTGGAACTGGAGTTAAAGATGGTTCTCAGCTGCCATGTGGGTGCTGGGGATCGAACCCGGGTCCTGTGCAAGAGTAGTCAGCACTCTTTACTGCTAGGCCATCTCTCCAGCCCAGAGGTCAGTGTTAATCTGGGGTCTCACTTTGTAGCCCCACCTGTCCTGGAACTTGCTATGTAGACCAGGCTGGTCTTAAACTCACAGAGATCCGCCTGCCTCTGCCTCTGCCTCCTGAGTGCTGGGATTAAAGCTGTGTGCCACCACTCCAGGCGTAATCATCAGTTTTAACAACTGTTACTTTTAACAACTTTAGGGTTATTGGGAGGCACAAGAACCTGGAAAAGCAAGGAGACTTCTAAAATGTTTTTTCAGATACTAATGAGCTTGAGCTGCTTTTTTTTTTTTTTTATGTGTCTGATGAATGTACTCTGCATGTAGGTTGGTGCACCCGTGTCATGCAATGCTGCAGAGGTCAGAAGAGGGCATTGGATTCCCCTGGAACTGGAGTTAAAGATGGTTCTTAGCCGCCATGTGGGTGCTGGGAATCAAACCTGGGTCCTCTGCAAGAGCAGTCAGTGCTCTTAACCGCTGAGCCATCTCTCCAGCCCCAAGCTTGAGCTTTTAACAACTGTAAAATAGGATTCTAAGTATCGCTCCCATGGTGGTTTCAAAACCAAACTGCTGTTTAGATCCAAAGAAAGCTAGATCCCCACTAGGGCTGCTGGAAACTCTTTATTTGGTTAATAATCCAGTAATTGTTGAGGAACAGGAAAGATTAACACAGTCTCTTATTTCTATTTATCTTCAGACCAAAAAAAAAAAAAAAAGATGAGTTTTTTTTCTTTTTTTATAATGAGACAAGCTACATCAAAGGCACGTTTCTGATGCTTTCTGTTGCTTTGTTTGATTCAAATTTCCCATTAAGCTTGAAGTTGTCTGGTGCAAGAATACAAGAAGTTCAGCTTGGGGCTGGAGAGATGGCTCAGCAGTTAAGAGTGCCGACTACTCTTGCAGAGGACCCAGGTTCGATTCCCAGCACCCACATGGTGGCTAAGAACCATTTTTAACTCCAGTTCCAAGGGAATCCAATGCCCTCTTCTGAACTACATGGCATTGCACAACATGGGTGCACCAACCTGCATGCAGACAGCACACTCATACACATAAAAAATTAAAAAAAAAAAGAGAAGTTCAGCTTTCAGGCTATATTTCTTGTTGCTTCTTGCAAAAGCCCCTTCTTTTCTTGAAGATCTAGTTTAGTTCTACCTAGTTCAAGCTTAGCTACCATCTCCAAGGTAAAGCTGGGAAACAAAGGTGCTTGGCATGGATATAGGGAAGCGTGTGGAAGTCCATGGCCTGTACAATACTGCTCCATACGCATGCTTTGGGGCCAGTGATGTGGCTCAGTTGATTGCCTAGTATGCATGCATAAAGCCCTAGGTCCTTTGTGCTGTGTGTGTGTGTGTGTGTGCTTGTGTATATATGTACGTGTGTGTGTGTGTGTGCAGGTGATGTCCACGTATGGCTTGTATTTGGAAGCCAGAGTTTGGAAACAAGTGTCTTTTTAAAATTTATTTTATTTTGGCTGGGCGTGGCGGCGCATGCCTTTAACCCTAGCACTCCGGAGGCAGAGGCAGGTGGATCTTTGTGAGTTCAAGGCCAGCCTGGTCTACAGAGTGAGTTCCAGGACAGCTGGGGCTACAGGGAGACCCTGTCTCAAAAAAAAATTATTTTATTTTAATTTTGTGTGTAAGAGTATATGGCATGCATGTGTGTACACCATGTTGTGCAATGCCCATGGAGGACAGAAGAGAGCATCAGATTCCCTGAAACTGGAGTTATTGTAAGTAGTTGTTAGCTGCCACATGGGTGCTAGGATTTGAAGCTGGGTCTTCTGCAAGAGCAGCCAGTGCTCTTAACACTGAACTGTATAACTCCAGCCCAGAGTCAAGTCTTCTTCAATTGTTCTCCACCTTATTTTGTGAGACAGGGTCTCTCACTGAACTTGGAGCTCATTGACTTACCAAAGCTTTAGCTAGCCAATGAGCTCCTGGGATCCTCTTTTTAAAAAATATTTTAGCCGGTGCACGCCTTTAATCCTAGCACTTGGGAGGCAGAGGCAAGCGGATCTTTGTGAGTTCAAGGCCAGCCTGGTCTACAGCGCGAGTTCCAGGACAGTTGGGGCTACAGGGAGACCCTGTCTCAAAAAGACAAAAAAAAAAAAAAGGGTTGGAATGTGGGGGCAGGTGGGCTGACCTAACCATGAGCTGTAACCCTGCTATTATCCAATAAATCTAGAAGTTACCCAAACCCAGCTTAAATTCCCCTAGACCCTGTATAAAGGGCTTGTGAGCCAAGTTATCGGGTCGGAGCCTTTTTCCTCCCACTCCAACATGCCGGTTTACTTTTTCCTGAAATAAAGTCTTGGTTTTCCATCCTTCGGTGTGTCTGGTGTGGATTCTCAGACCCTAACATCTTGGAGGTCCCACTGAGATCCACCAAAGACTACCAGAAGGACTAGAGACATCTCTTTTGGCTGGCCATGTCTTTTGAGTAAGAGCGAGCTCAGTTCTTTTTTCTTTTTACTTTTACTTTGGTTTTGGTTATTTTGGTTAAACTGGAGTTTCTGGTCTGGGGCACTCGGTTAGGAGAAACTGGATGCAATAATGCTCCTTGAGCACGGAGACAGGGGATGCCCCAACTCTCCACTGGTAGAGTGTGAACAGCGGGTTTGCCTCAGGATTTAGAGTGCAGACAGTGGGTTCATCGCCTCAGTGATTTGGATTTGGGTGAGGGGTCCGTATTTTTGGCTCTGGGGCAACAGGGGGTCAGCTCCATTAGCGCAGCATTTCTTCTCTTCATGTCTGCATAGTCTTTGTTGTTGGGCCCTTATTCTGTTGTCTGTTGCTTTCACTTTCATTCTCTGAGATTGCTTTCATTCTCGTTCTCTGGGATCTCAGGATGGGGAATTCTAAATCTACCCAGATTTAAAGGAGGTACCTATATCTTGTGGTTATGGTAACCGTTTGCCTAAGATTCATGTGGCTTGTCATGCGTCTAAATTTTTGTGTGTTTGTAATTCAGTTATTGTAATTGACTCATGTTGGTTCTGTCAAACAGTGGCCAGTTCAAGTTTCCATCCTTTATGTGCATAAAATCATTCGTTTTGGCATGCCAAACTAGATACGCATGTGCAAATTTTAAAATATGGATATTTAGGGGCTGGAGAGATGACCTAGCAGTTAAGATGCCGACTGCTCTTGCAGAGGACCCGGGTTCAATCAGCACCCACATGGCAGCTGAGAACCATCTGTAACTCCAATTCCAGGAGAACTCCAGTTCCAGGGGAATCCAACACAGTCTTCTGACCTCCGTGGCATTGCACGACAGGGGTGCACAAATCTACATGCAGACAGTACATTCATACAAATAAATAAATAAATAATAAATAAATAAGGATATTTAAACATGCATTTAAAGGCCTAAAATTTGGATACCATAGACATCTCTAAATTTAAACACTTCACAATAGGTGGTAATTGTTTATAGGAGTCAGCCTCTGAGTCGACTGTTTAAGGATTCTATTTATTTTTTTATGTGTATGAGTGCACTGTCTGTGTGTAGGTTGGTGCACCCGTGTTGTGCAAACACTCTGTGTTTTGGTTTTTTGGGTTTTTTTTTTTTTTTAGACCTCTGTGGGCCAGAATCTCTGGGTGTATGTATCCCTGATTTAATATACTAACTTGCCTTCAGGGCTGGGAATGAATTCTTGGACTGGCTTTTGTTCTGGGTGGGGCGGTTTTGTTGCCTCTTGGGACCCCATGTGGTGGCACGTACCTTTAATCCCAGTCCTTGGGAGGCAGAGGCAGGCAGCTCTTTTGTGAGACCAAGATCAGCCCATCTGGTCTGCTTGGGGAGTTTCCGCCCAGCTGCTACAAGGGGACCCTGGCTCAAAGGACCAGAGAGAACTGCATTTTGCTAGCTAGTAAAATTTTCATCAGCAGTCAAGGAGACCCCCCATTTTGGGGGTCTGGCACCTGGATCAGTCAGGGTGCTGCATGGCTACTGGGGGTGCATTATAGGAGCTGATCTCCAGGATGGTCTGTGTCTGGGAGACAAAGGGACTTCCCTGGGGCTGTGACCTCCTTGCTGATCTGGCTGGCAGTCCCTCCTGTGTGTTGTGTGTTTGTGTTGTAGAAGAATTGGTCTGAGAACTGGGTGAATCAAACTCATGAAAAGTGTACTTCACTCCATGCTTTTAGTTTCCATTTGGATAAAGACAAGACTGGAGAGATGGCCTAGTGGTTAAGAGCCCTGACTGCTCTTGCAGACGACCCAGGTTTGATCCCCAGCATCCACATGGTGGCTGAGAACGTCTTTAACTCCAGTTCCAGGGGAATCTGATGCCCTCTTCTGACTTCCGAGGCATTGCATGACACAGGTGCACAGACCTACATGCAGACAGTACACTCATACACATAAAAAAATAAATTAAAAGCCGGGCGTGGTGGCGCACGCCTTTAATCCTAGCACTTGGGAGGCAAAGGCAGGCGGATCTTTGTGAGTTCAAGGCCAGCCTGGTCTATGGAGTGAGTTCCAGGACAGCTGGGACTTACAGGGAAACCCTGTCTCGAAAAAGACCAAAAAATAAATAAATTAATTAATTAATTAAAAAATTTTTTAAAAAAAGAAAACATGTAAGGGGCTGGAGAGATGGCTCAGCAGTTAAGAGCACCAACTGCTCTTACAGAGGACCCAGGTTCGATCCCCAGCACCCACATGGCGGCTGAGAACCCTCTTTAGCTCCAGGTCCAGGGGAATCCAATGCCCTCTTCTGACCTCTGCGGCATTGCACGACACAGGTGCACCAACCTACATGCAGACAGTACACTCATACACATAAAATAATAAGTAAAATTAAAAAAAAAAAGAAAGCATGTAAAAAAAAGAAAAAAAGCATGTGTGTGAGCGTTGGTAATTCCCACATGCATGGAAATTACACATGTGTATGTGACTATTGGGGTTAGAGAAAATAAATACCAGGCAGCTCTCCATTGAAATAGTCCTTGATATTGGGCGGGTCCCCAAGGGACTCACAGCTTCTGCCACAAAGGTGTGTACCATACACACAATTCTGGCTAGAGAGTGGGACCCCCTGGTGCTTAAGGTCCCTGCCTTACTCCTAATCCCATCTGGCCAATGGGCTGGGCCTTAAGTGTGAATGAGAGTTGTTTTTGAGTAAGGATGCATCAAGCATATTGGAGCCAGTAAGAGGGGTGTGGGTAAGATGAATGAGTGTGTTTGGGGTGGCTGGGGCTTATGGTCCCTGTACTGGGAGGAGGTGTCTCGATGTTTTCTAGGCAGAGAAGGTGTGGAAAGGCTGAATGAGGGATTGGAATTGTGCTGTTTTTACTGATGGAAGAAGGAAGAAGCCTATTCTGAGTCTCTGATGAGGAAAAAGGCAGGTTTTGGTGATGCATCACCAGGGCTGGAGGTTGGTCAGACAAAACTCACTCACTGGGTCATAGCTGGGCCATTTCTCACCTCTCACCACCTGCACTTGCTCCAGACTCAAGTCACATGTCCTCTCTGGTGGATGATTGACATTTGAACAGCACCCTGACTGCTCTGGTGACCACTGCTCTGAGGTGGGTCAAACAGTGTCACTTTAAGATTCAGACCCACTTAGAGCCCCAGAGTGCGGCCCAGTTTCAGTTGTAATAGAGTAATTGTTAAGATGAGAATGGATCCTAAACCCATAGGAACACAGAGATCTCTGTGAGGCTGGAGCTAGGCAGTGCAGTGACACAGCTACAAGCTGAGTAGACCAGGCACTGCCAGCAGAGAGCTGGATTCTCCCAGCTCTTAGGGAGAGAGACAATGCAAGCCACAATCCAGTTTTTGGGTTTAGAGACATCTCTCCAGAAGACAAAGAAGCTAGTTTCTTGAGTTTCTTTTTTTTTTTAATTTTTATTTATTTATTTTCTATGTGTATGAATGTACTGTCTGCATGCAGGTCTGTGCACCCGTGTCGTGCAATGCTGTGGAGGTCAGAAGAGGGTGTTGGATTCCCCTGGAACTGGAGTTCTCCTGGAATTGGAGTTACAGACAGTTCTCAGCCTCCATGTGGGTGCTGGGGATCGAACCCGGGTCCTCTGCAAGAGCAGTTGGTGCTCTTAACCTCTAGGCTATCTCTCCAGCCCCTTGAGTTTCTTAGCAGCCTGGTCTGTGCCAAAGGCTGGGGATGCCAAAACTGTGTCTTCCCCCAGGCCTCACAGTGGGAATCCTGGACTGCATTCCTGCACCAAGAAATGTTGCTACAACATCCCACACTCATGCCTCACCAGAGACCAGAACCAGGCCTCAATCTCACTTGAGATGCTCCAGTTTCCCTCAAGATGCTTCTACTGATACCAACCACAGACACACCTTCCCTCATTCTATTTTAATGCAAAATTATATGTGTTTGCATAACTGTTTTTGTTTTTTGTGCTTTTTTGTCTTTTCGAGACAGGGTCTCCCTCTAGTCCCAGCTGTCCTGGAACTCACTCTGTAGACCAGGCTGGCCTTGAACTCACAAAGATCTGCCTGCCTCTGCCTCCCAAGTGCTAGGATTAAAGGCGTGCGCCACCACGCCTGGTTAAGAGTGTTCAGTTTTTATCCAACCTTTCTTTTTTTTTTTTTCAATTAGCAATAATCGCGCCTCAGATAAACCTCATTGGCTACGATACTGCCACTGCGCAAAGCTATCCAACCTTTCTATGCATATCATATGGCACTTCGAGGTTTAGTAAAAGGATAAGATATACAGAATTGTTGTTAGTTTTCAGTCCACTCCTGGCTTGTACTGAACTCCCTATTACAGGTTTGGATTAAAATGGACATAGACAAATAGTGGGTTACCTATGGCTACTGAAAATGTACTTTGTGTTTCTTACAAGAGTTGCTTTTGATATTTCCTTTGACCTAACCAGATAATTTGTTTTGTTCTTGGTCATTTTGAGACAGGGATCATCCTATGTAGCCCAGGGTGGCCTTGAATTTACCGTCCTCAGCCTGAGCCTCCCAAGACTAGGATTATAGAAGAGTCAGGGTTTTATTTTTGTTTCACAACAGATTCAGTCTTAGGGACTTCATGGAGAAAGAAAAAATTACAAAATATTCTTCTTCATGGGGCTGGAGAGATGGCCTAGTGGTTAAGAGTGCCGACTGCTCTTGTAGAGGACCTGGGTGCGATCCCCAGCACCCACATGGTGGCTGAGAACCGTCTTTGACTCCAGTTCCAGGGGAATCCAATGACCTCTTCTGACCTCTGCGGCATTGCATGACATGGGTGCACCAACCTACATGCAGACAGTACATTCATAGGCAGAGGCAGGCGGATTTTTGTCAGTTCAAGGCCAGCCTGGTCTACAGAGTGAATTCCAGGACAGCTGGGGCTACAGGGAGACCCTGTCTCGAAAAGACAAAAAAAAAAAATTACAAAATATTCCTCATTCTTGCTACCAGTAGTTATTTGCGTGTTGTTTTGAGAGTGCAAAGCTGGGCGTGTGGTGCATGCCTTTAATCCTAGCACTTGGGAAGCAGAGGCAGGCGGATCTTTGTGAGTTCAAGGCCAGCCTGGTCTACAGAGTTCCAGGACAGCTGGGGCTACAAGGAGACTCTGTCTCAGAAATGACCAATAATAATAATAATACAAATAAAAATAAAAAAATAAAAAATAAAAAAGAGTGCATACAAATATACATCTGCACATGTATCTGCCATTCTGTTAGATACTTTTGATCTATTTAATGTCTTTGCGCCAAGTATGTGAATCTTATCTTACATCTTTAAATGCCTAAACCCATATATTGTTTTGTGAAGGATACTTTGGGACAAAGGACATTATCTCCTTTGACAGGCCCTTGTAGCTGAAAACCACTGGGACAAATGCCAGCCTTATCCTGCACTATAACCAAATGACATCCTAAGGCACACCTGGGTGTGTCACTCTGGCCTCTTGACTAAATGCTCCCAGATTGATGAGCTTTATGGAATTCTTGGCTTTTTTTTATAGGGACTTGTTTGTTTCTTTTTATGGACTACTAATTTATTACTGCTTAGTATTAGTATTAGTTGTCACAGGCAGCACCTCCCACTTCATTCTAGCTTTCTACATTCATAAAAGATTTGTCCCAGCACCTACATTACTGGTGACATTTTCCATCTGTTGGATCATAACATCAGAACCACATTTTTTTTTTTTTTTGCTTTGTTTTTGGAGACAGGATTTCATATAGCCCAAGCAGGCTGTAAACTTCCTCCTTAGCTGAGGATGACCTTGAATTGAGCTTCCTGCCTCCGCCTCCTGAGTGCTGGGATTACTGGTGCCCCAATGCCCAGCACTATGGTCTTTTTAATTCCAAACTTTTTAAGGTTTCTAGCTTAAGTTAAAAAAATAGGATTTCCGGGCTGGAGAGATAGCCTAGCGGTTAAGAGCGCCGACCGCTCTTACAGAGGACGCCGGTTCGATCCCCAGCACCCACATGGCGGCTAAGAACCGTCTGAAACTCCAATTCCAGGAGAACTCCAGTTCCAGGGGAATCCGATACCCTCTTCTGACCTCCGCGGCGTTGCACGACACGGGTGCACAAACTTGCATGCAGACAGTACATTCATACACATACAGAAATAAATAAAATTAATAAAAAAAAATTTAAAAAAAAAAAAAATAGGATTTCCGGGGGCTGAAGAGATGGCCTAGCGGTTGAGGGCATCGACTGCTCTTGCAGAGGACCCGGGTTTGATCCCCAGCGCCCACATGGCAGCTGAGAGCTGTTTTGACTACGGTTCCAGGGAAATCCAACACCCTCTTCTGACCTCCGAGGCATCACGGGTACACAAACCTGCATGCAGACAGTACATTCATACACATAAAAAAAATAAAATGTAAAAAAATATATGGATTTAGAGCCGGGCGTGGTGGTGCATGCCTATAATCCCAGCACTTGGGAGGTAGAGGCAGACGGATTGCTGCGAGTTCAAGGCCAACCTACTCTACATAGTGAGTTCCAGGCCAGCTGGGGTTAGAGGGAGGCTGCGTCTCTAATTAATTAATTAAAATAAGAACATGAATTTAGGTCTGGTGGTAGACTGCTTGCTTAGCATGTGCAAGGCTCTGCATTTGATCCTTAGCATGAAAATTTGTTGTAAAATTATGGTGGATGGGTGAGGTCCTTCTAGGACAAAAGTGAACTACGAGGGCGCAGCCAGGAAGTATAACAAGAACAGAAATCCAAGAGGCTTCATTCCTGGCCTCACCTTTGCAGCCTTCACTGATCTGCTTCATTTTGTTCCTCATCAGACAACCCTTATAGCTTCTCATGTTCATGATGCTTATGTCAACCCAGTTCTAGTTCACAGAGAACAAAGAGCTGCCTATACCCAGTGCCACAGCCGGAGAGAATCAGATTGGTCAGGTTTGCAGCAGGCTGTCATCTATGGTCTAGTTACCTGTGGCCAGGAGGATAAAGTCAAATGGCATAGGGGCTGGAGAGCTGGCCTAGCAGTTAAGAGCGCCGACCGCTCTTACAGAGGACCCGGGTTCGATCCCCAGCACCCACATGGTGGCCAAGAACCGTCTAAAACTCCAATTCCAGGAGAACTCCAGTTCCAGGGGAATCCGACACCCTCTTCTGACCTCTGTGGCATTGCACGACATGGGTGCACAGACTTGCATGCAGACAGTACATTCATACACATACAGAAATAAATAAAATTTAAAAAATTATTAAAAAAGAAAGTCAAATGGCATAAAAATGGCTGCTAGACCACTTAGAGGGAAAGGGGAGGATGAACCATCTTAACAATCAACAAAGAGGGGCAGGGCGTGGTGGCACAAGCCTTTAATCCCAGCACTTGGGAGGCAGAGGCAGACGATCACTGTGAGTTCAAGGCCAGCCTGGTCTACATAGAAACTTCCAGGACAGCTGGGGCTGCAGGGACTATACCTTTTTTTTTTTTTTTTTGGTAAAAGCAACATATTAATTTGATGTTTATTTTTATAGCATAGTTAGAAAGCTTTCTTCCTCCCTCATCTCTTCTCCTTCCTCCCCCTTCCTTTTCTTCTTCTCCCTTTAAACTTTTTTTGCACTATACTTTTTCTTAAATATTTTTTTAATTTTACTTATTTTGTATGTGTATGAATGTACTGTCTGCATGTAGGTTTGCGCACCCGTGTCGTGCCATGCACATGGAGGTCAGAAGAGGGCGTCGGATTCCCCTGGAACTGGAGTTGAAGACAGTTCTCAGCTGCCATGTGGGTGCTGGGGATCGAACCCGGGTCCTTTGCAAGAGCAGTTGGCGCTCTTAACCGCTAGGCCATCTCTCCAGCCCCTGCACTATACTTCTTAAATTTTTTTTATTAATTTTATGTATTTCTGTATGTGTATGAATGTACTGCCTGCATGCAAGTTTGCAAGAGCAGTCGGCACTCTTAACCACTAGGCCATCTCTCCAGCCCCGTCATTGTGTTCTATGGGGCATTAATAACTAATTTAATAAAGCTCTCCTGTGAAAGATAAAAAAAAAAAAAAGAAAGCATCTTTAAAAATTAGGCATATTCTGGGGCTGGAGAGATGGCCTAGCAGTTGGGAGCGCCGACCGCTCTTGCAGAGGACCCGGGTTCGATCCCCGGCACCCACATGGCGGCTGAGAACCGTCTGAAACTCCAATTCCAGGAGAACTCCAGTTCCAGGGGAATCCGAAACCCTCTTCTGACTTCCGCGGCATTGCATAACACGGGTGCACAAACTTGCATGCAGACAGTCCATCATACACATACAGAAATAAAAAAAAAAAAATTAAAAAAAAAATTAGGCATATTCTTTTCCACTGAGCTATGCCCCTAGTCTCTAAAGCTGGTTTTATAAAGAGATAAACTAAAGGAAAAAATATAAATGCAACAACTTTCTTGTCCTAATCACTTTTCAGATTCAGCTTCTATGATTGGGCCTCATGATATGTTAACAACTAGTGATTTGTGAAAACGTGACTGTCTACATTTCTCTTAACTGCTGTTGCTCCAAAATGTGAACAAATCATTAAATTCAGGATTTCCAAAGCCTGGAAGCAATCCATTACTATGGGATAGTGTTAACAGGGCTGGATATATGCTTTTTTTTTTTTTTTTTAATTTTTGAGACAGGGTCTCCCTTTTGTCTCAGCTGGCCTGGAGCTCACTATGTAGACCAGGCTGGCCTCAAATTCAGAGATCTGCCTGCTTCTGCCCGCCTAGAGCTGGGATTAAAGGCAAGTGCTACCACCCCTGGTAATAAGCATTTTTAAGCCCTCTCCCAATAAGAATTTAAAAACTGGACTTTCCCTTTCTATGTGAAATTCAAGCCCTCAAAATTGCAAAAGCCTGTATTTTTGGCAGAGATGTCCTTTGTCTCCTTCCTCCATCAAGAATACTGCAAGCACATAGCTAGAACTCAGTAAATATTCATCAAATGAGTCAGTCCCACCTAAACTATCACCACCTTTTCCTGGGATCATTAAAAAAAATGGCATCTCTATTCCTTCCTCTAACATAACAATTCCATATCTAAAAGGCAGATGCTGTTGATTTCTTGCAACTTTTCTTATTATTCTCATTTTTTTATTTGAAAAAATAAACTTGAAATTAGGAATCTTAGCCAGGAAATGAACTAAGATGTTTTATCAAAAATTATTTTTAAGTGGCACAAAATAAGAACCAACCAGTGCTGAAGATGTACCTCAGTGGTAGAGCATCTGTCTTGCAGGTGAGAAACCCTGATCCAATCCCCAGTAATACATGTATACACCCAAAAGCAATCAAGAAGAATTAAGGGAATGTCATATTGCTTAGAAGCTTATTTACTTTGAGACAGGGTCTCACCAGCTAGCCTAGAGCTCATTAAGTAGACCAGGCTTAGTTCAAACTCAGATTCACCTGCCTCTGTCTCCCAAGTGCTGGGATTAAAGGAGTGCACCAGCACACCCAGCTTAGGTTTATTTTATTTCGAATTTTTAAATATGTATTTATTGGGAGGGGAAGCAAATGCATGCCATAGTACACATGGAGAGCTAAGGGCCACCTGAATGAGTTAGTTCTCTTCCACCACAAGGGATCTGGGGTTTAAACTTGGGTTGTAGGGTTGGTGCCAATGCCTTTACCCACTGAACATTCTTGCCAGCATTGTTCAGCTGGGTTTGTTTGCTTTTTTTTTTTTTTTTAATTTTATTTATGTTCCTTTACGTGTATGAAAGTATTGTCTGCATGCAAGTCTGTGCCCCGTGACGTGCAACGCCGCGGAGGTCAGAAGAGGGCGTCGGACTCCCCTGGAAATTGGAGTTCTCCTGGAATTGGAGTTTCGACGGCTCTCGGCCGCCATGTGGTGCTGGGGATCGAACCCGGGTCCTCTGCAAGAGCGGTCGGCTCTTAACGCTAAGCCATCGCTCCAGCCCGTTTGTTTGCTTTTTAAGTAGGATCTCATGCTGTAGTCCAGGGTGGCCTAGAACTCACTATGTTAGACCATCCCAGTAGTCTATACTTATACCATCTCCTATCTTAACCTCGCCTCGCCTCACTGAGTGCTAGGATTTTTATTTTATTTATTTTTTGGGGGGGGTCTTTGTCGAGACAGGTCTCCCTGTAGCCCCAGCTGTCCTGGAACTTGCTCTGTAGACCAGGCTGGCCTTGAACTTACAAAGATCCCCTGCCTCTGCCTCCCAAGTGCTAGGATTAAAGGCATGTGCCACCATGCCCAGCTATGAGTGCTAAGATTAAAGACATGCGCCACCATGCCCAAATTAAAATTTAGTGATCATAAACCAGGCATGGTGGCGCGTGTGTGTCTTTAGTCCCAGCACAGGGAGGCAGAGGCAGGCGATCTCTGTGAGTTCGTGGCCAGCCTGGTCTACAGAGTGAGCTCCAGGCCAGCTGGGACTAAAGGGAGACCCTGTCTCAAAAATACCCTCCCAAAAAACAAAACAAAACAAAACAAAAAACCCAACATGATGTTAGTTTGTGGATGAGCTGTTCTCCAGAAACCTTTATCTGGCGAATGCAATCACTGAGGGGTAACTGGATTCTGAGGGCTCTGATCTTTTTTTTTTTTTTTTTTTTTTTTGTCTTTTCCCTGAGCCCAGCTGTCTGGAACTCACTCTGTAGACTAGGTTGGCCTTGGACTCACAAAAGATCTCCTGCCTCTGCCTTCCCAAGTGTAGGATTAAAGGCATCGCCCACCATGCCCGGCCCTTTTTCTTTTTTTTTTTTTTGAGGGCTCTGATCTTAACAGACAATCATATTATTGAGAGGGGGCAGAAAATAGGGGGTGGGGCCTAACTGGAGGAAGTAATTCATTAGAAGCTAGTCCTGGAAAGACATACTTTGTTCGCACTTCTTCCTAGCCCTGCTTCCCAGCTGCTGTGGAGTGACGAGCCCACTCCATCACGCCCTCCCTGCTATGATGTCTTGTCTCATTTCAGGACCAATGTGGCTACACACCATGACGGAAACCTCCAAAATTGTAAGCCCAGATGTATTAGTCACTTTTCTGTTGCTGTGATAAAACACCAGACCAAGGAACTTATAAAAGGAAGAGTTTATTTTTGATGGTTCCAGGGAATTAGGTCCATTGTGGCGGGGGCGTGGTGGCTGGATCTGGAGCGGCAGGCCAAGGGTCACAACTCTGAAGAGCACAGGAAACAAGAGAGGGCACTTTACACCCTGAGGTTTGTTAAAACTCACTAAGCCTGCCCCCAGTGACACACTTCCTCCAGCATGGCCACACCTTCTAAGACCTCCAAAAACAGCACCACCAACTGGAGACAAATGTCTGAATACTTACAGACTATGGGGGACACTCATGCCAAACCTCACCATCTACTCTCTGTCCCCATAGGCTCCTGACCAATAAAATAAATTTAGTCCAACCTTAAACAGTCCCACTAGTCTATCACCAGTCTGCAATGCCATTCAAAAGTTCAGAAAGCCAAGGTCCTCCTGAGCCAGGTGCCAATCTCTTAACTGTTAAAGCTCCTGTAAAATCAAAGGTGCAAAATTACATACTCCCCATGGTACAGTGGAACCGAATACACATTCACCATCCAAACGGGAGGAATGAGGGCATAGTGAGAAATACGCTAGAACAGAAGACCAAAAACCACAGCAGGGCAAACTGTCCGTCCTGTAGCCTCCACATGGGGCGGACTGTCTGGGACTGATCTAAAGGTGCTTTAAATGGCTCTAGCTCTTCCAGCTTTGCTTGCAACATACATCTCTTCTTAAGCTGGTACCACTCCACCGTTGCAGTCTCCTTGCTGACAAATATCCCACAGGTCTGGCATCTGAAAGTCTTCTTGGTCTCTCTGCTGCCAACCAGGCTTAACACTCACAGCTTTCACGCAGTGGCCTATCAGGGCCTTCTTTATTCAGGGACACCCCTGCTGTACTCTTCCTGCCTCTTTGGCTCTCTGAAACCGTGGAGAGAACTGATGACCCCTTCACTCTTCGAACTTCAGCCTTAAAGCCAGCACAACGTGAATGAAATGCCGAATCTGGCTGCAAGTTCGGCAGGACCCTGGCCCATTTCAACCATATTTGCAACTTTTCTCTGCCCTGTACTGCTGGAGGATTAGCTGGTGTGGTCTTGCCCTGAAGTCATGATTCTTTTGTTTACTTGTTAAATCTCTCGAGGCCCTTCCTTAATCATCTTTAAACTCCTTATAAAAAGGAAACTACTCCTTCACAAGCCTGGCCCACTTTTAATCTCCTAGTGCAGTTTCAAGATCCAAACTCTCCTTCACATGCCTTGGCCCCCACTTTAATCTTCCTAGTGCAGTTCAGATCCAAACTGTACATTTTTGCATTTCTTTCTGCTCCATCTGCTCTTTTTCACTATAGATCTGTATAATATTCCCATTAAGCCATGCCACCATTTCTACATTAGGCTGTCTTGAAATACCTCCGCCAAAGACATCAGTCCAACTGCTTTTCATTTAGCATCAGGCAAGCATCTGGGCTGTGGGCAAACTGCTGCCAGACTCTTTACCAAAATATCCTGGTTGCTGCCTCAAGTCTTTATTTCCCTTGGACCACAATCTTTTGCTAGCATGCTTTCTTCCAGGCCTCCACTAGAATGGCCCTTTAAGCTCTGCTTATAATAGTCAACAGCCTTTCCAGCCCAAAGTTCCAAAGTCTTCCACACTTCTCCAAACATACACATGGTCAGGTTCTTCACAGCCAACAGCCCACTCTCTGGTACCAATAACTGTATTAGTCACTTTTCTGTTGCTGTGATAAAACACCAGACCAAGGAACTTATAAAAGGAAGAGTTTAGAGATGGCCTAGCGGTTAAGAGTGCCTACTGCTCTTACAGAGGACCCGGGTTCGATCCCCAACACCCACATGGCGGCCAAGAACCGTCTGAAACTCCAATTCCAGTTCCAGGGGAATTCGAGACCCTCTTCTGACCTCCACAGCATTGCACGACACGGGTGCACAGACTTTCATGCAGACAGTACATTCATACACATACGGAAATAAATAAAATTAATAAAAAAAAATTAAAAAAAAAAAGGAAGAGTTTATTTGAGCTTACAATTGGCGGTTCCAGGGAATTAGAGTCCATTGTGGCGGGAGGCGTGGTGGCTGGATCTGGAGCGGCAGGCCAAGGGTCACATCTCGCGAAGAGCACAGGAAACAGAGAGAGAGCAACTGTACACCATGAGGCTTGTTAAACTCACTAAGCCTGCCCCCAGTGACACACTTCCCCCAGCATGGCCACACCTTCTAAGACCTCCAAAAACAGCGCCACCAACTGGAGACAAATGTCTGAATACTTACAGCCTATGGGGTAGGCTCATGCAAACCTCCACACCAGATAAATCTATCCTCCTTTTTTATTTATTTTTTATTTTTTTATTTTTTTGGTCTTTTCAAGACAGGGTCTCCCTGTAGCCCCAGCTGTCCTGGAACTCACTTTGTAGACCAGGCTGGCCTTGAACTCATAAAGATCCGCCTGCCTCTGCCTCCCAAGTGCTAGGATTAAAGGCGTGCGCCACCATGCCCGGCTTTATTTTTTATTTAAAAAAAATTTTTTTTTAATTTTTTTATTTGTTTCGGTATGTGTATGAATGTACTGTCTGCATGCAGGTGTGTGCACCCGTGTCGTGCAATGCCGCGGAGGTCAGAAGAGGGTGTTGGATTCCCCTGGAACTGGAGTTCTCCTGGTATTGGAGTTTCAGACGGTTCTCGGCCGCCATGTGGGTGCTGGGGATCAAACCCGGGTCCTCTGTAAGAGCGGTCGGTGCTCCCAACCGCTAGGTCATCTCTCCAGCCCTATCCTCCTTTTTTAAGTAAATATTATTTTATGTCTACGAATGTATGGCCTGCATGTAAGTGCAATACCCAGGGGTCAGAAGAGGGTGTTGGATCCCCTAGAACTGGAGTTACAGGCACTTGTTGACTGCGGAGCAATCTCTCCAGCCCCAGAAACTAAAATCTTGTATAAATTACCTGCTAGAATGTACACTGCTCAGAGGAAGGCTAAGATGCTCTGTTTGTTATGTTCACTGGGCAGTACCTGGCATGAAGGAGGTATGTTAACACTTGTTGAACGCATTAGTAAAACTACATATAAATACCTATGAAAGCATAGCAGGAGGGAATGAATATACATTGAACAATGGTGTTTTCCCACTTCTCCCTAAAAAAAAATAAATTGTATGTAACACTGGCTGGCCTAGAATTCCATGTGCAGACCAAACTCACAAGAGAGTCACCTGCCTCTACCTCCCAGATGCGGGAATTAAAGCCATAGTCTCCCCAAACATGTCATCAGACATTCTCGGTGACAGGATGGCTACAGGAACACCCCCTGGTCCTGGCTGCTTCCACTGTTCGGGTACCACTAAGGCACCGGCGTGGCCGGACTTCAGTTCCTAAGGGACATTTGATGGAGCCGGCGGCCCACTTCCAGAGCTCCCAGGAAACCCCTCATAGGTTCAGAAAGCAGCCAGTCCAGCTCTGTCCATCACAGCTAGAACGAGTTCAGATCCCACTGGGGCGGCTGTCTTCAGGCCTCAGGTCCCCTACAGATGTCACTCTTACTAAACCCCACAGGGGGTTTTAGTTACCTAGCACCCACGTCCATCACCCTGGAAGCTGTCACGTTCCCCTACCCCGCCCAGAGGTGACTGTCCCTAAGGGGGAAGTCATTCTTCCAACTCCGACCCACTCAGGAGTCTGCGCCCTCCTCAGAGGTCTCCTGCGCCGAGGGGGAGGGGACGCTCCTCAGGCCGCACCGCCTCCTTCCGGGCCCTCCCCCCGCGACGGCGGGCGTTGCTCCGGGCAGGCGGCCGGGCGGAGCTCCAGCCGGGTCCAAGCGGCCGCGTCCACCTCGCTGCTCCGAGGCCACAGCCATGGCGGGCTGCTGCGCGGTGCTGGGGTCCTTCCTGTTCGAGTACGACACGCCGCGCATCGTGCTCATCCGCAGCCGTAAAGTGGGCCTCATGAACCGCGCGGTGCAGCTGCTCATCTTGGCTTACGTCATCGGGTGAGAGTCCTGGGGAGGGGCCGCGGATGGGGGTACCCCGACGGCCGGCCGCGGGCAGCCTGCGCGGTCCTGTCCTCCCCAGTGCCGCCGCCGGCGCCCCCCAGGCCGGTGACACTCTCTCCCCGGGCTCTAGCCCCTTGGTTCCGCCTTTGTGCGGGGCACCCGGGTCCCAAAGCTGCTTTGATGTCAGGGCAGAGCCTTGGCTGGACTGTCAACCCACGGTTCCTGCGTCTTCACCGTCCAACTTGCTTCGTGATTTCCATACGGTTCTTTCTTGGGTCTGAGGTTTCCGGTCCTTTCTTTTCAGGAACATGTGATAACCTTATGCACTGGAGAGGTCACACTTCCCAAAGTTTAGAAAGGTCACTTCTGTTTCATGTGATTGTTTGGAAATACGCCTTGGTCCTTCCCTCTCTCCTTCTTGTTTGTACAGACCCTGCTACCGTAGGCCTCACAAAAGGTTTAATGTTAATTGAAGCACCAGTTCAAATTTAGTACAAACCAGAAATGGGAATTATGTTGCCAATTAGACCGACTTTCTGGATGTTCTTGAGTCTACAGCTATTTGGGATAACAGGTGTATCTACTTCTACTTTCTTTTTTTTTTTTGAGACGGGATCTCAATGTAGCTCCAGCTGTCCAGGAACTCACTATGTAGATAATGCGAGCCTTGAACTCACAGATATCCACCCGCCTCTGCCTCCCAAGTGCCTGGATTAAAGGTGTGTGCCACCACGCCCAGCTTAGTTTCCTATTTCTCTATTTATTATTTTTTTATTTTTTATGTGTATGAGTGTACTGTCTTCATGTAGGTTGGTGCACCCGTGTCGGGCAATGCCTCGGAGGTCAGAATAGGGCGTCGGATTCCCCTGGAAGTGGAGTTAAAGACGGTTCTTAGCTGCCATGTGGGTGCTGGGGATCAAACCCAGGTCCTCTGCAAGAGCGGTCAGTCTTAACTGCTGAGCCATCTCTCCAGCCCCAATTAGTTTCTTATTACTCTAAAAGGTCTAGAAAGGGGTTCCCCAAAATGCAAATTTGAACACTGATGAGACTTTAGAAAATACTGAATGCTAGCTGTTAACCTGACCCTCCGACTCTACTATAAAGCTGTAAATCAAGACTTTTTAAAAAAGATTTTTAAAATATTTTTAAAGATATGTGTGTGTGTGTGTGTGTGTGTGTGTGTGTGTGTGTGTGTGTCCAGGTGCCCAAAGGCATAGTGTCAGATCCAATATGAATGCTAGGAATTGAGAATTGAACCCAGGTCCTCTAGGAGAGCAAGCAAGTGCTCTTAAGTGCTGAGTCATCTCTTTAGCCCCACTCTTGTTTTGTTTTGTTTTGGTCTTTGAGACAGGGTCTCCCTGTAGCCCCAGCTGTCCTGGAAGTCTATGTAGAACAGGCCAGCTTCATCTTAGAGAGATCCTCCTGCCTCTGCCTCCCAAGTGTTGGGATTCAAAGTGTGTGCCACCACACCTGGTTTTCTAACCCCATTCTTAAACTGTCTACTCATAGTTGTATTCACCTGAAAATTTTTTCTGTGACCTAGGTAAGAGGCTTATAAGATATGTAGACAGCTCAAACACCTACTGGTAAGTCAAAGAAAATTATTTTAAAAGAAAAATTCTTGGGTGGGGGCACTGGAGAGAACAATTTTTTTGCTTCGTTTTTGAGACAGGGTCTCGCTATGTAGCCCTAGCTAGCTTGGAACTTGCTATGTAGATGAAGCTGGCTTCAAACTCACCAGAGATCCAACTGCTAAGTACTGAGATTAAAAATGTTTGCCACGCTGTGGTGGTGCAAGCCTTTAATCCTAGCACTTGGGAGGCAGAGGCAGGCAGATCTTTGTGAGTTCAAGGCCAGCCTGGTCTACAGAGTGAGTTCCAGGACAGCTGGAGCTACAGGGAGACCCTGTCTCGAAATGACAAAAAAAAAAAAAAAGATCAGAGCCCTCAGAATCCAGTTACCCCTCAATGATTGCGTTCACCAGATAAAGGTTTCTGGAGAACAGCTCATGCACAAACTGTAACATCATGTTGGGTTTTTTGTTTTGTTTTTTGGGAGGGTATTTTTGAGACAGGGTATCCCTTTAGTCCCTTGGCCTGGAGCTCACTCTGTAGACCAAGCTGGCCTTGAACTCACAGAGATCTGCCTGCCTCTGCTGCCCCAGTGCTTGGGATTAAAGGCATGTGCCACCACGCCTGGCCCAAGATGGTTCTTAGCTGACATGTGGGTGCTGGGAATCAAACCTGGGTCCTCTGCAAGAGCAGTTAGTGCTCTTAACGCTTGGACCTGAGCCATCTCTCAGTCCCCCTCACCAGCCTTTTTTTACATTTTTTTTTTATTAATTTTAATTTATTTCTGTATGTGTACGAATGTATTTGTCTGCATGCAGGTCCTGTGCACCCGTGTCGTGCAATGCCTGCGGAGGTCAGAAGAGGGCGTCGATTCCCCTGGAGCTGGAGTTCTCCGAGTTGGAGTTTCAGTCACGGTTCTCAGCCGCCATGTGGGTGCTGGGGATCGAACCTGGTCTCTGCAAGAAAGCAGCGGCGTGGCGCTCTTAACCGCTAGGCCATCTCTCCAGCCCCCTCACCAGCCTTTTTAAATTTGTTTATGAGACAGGGTCTCATAACTGAGGCTGGCCTCCTACTCACCACAGAATGAAGGATAATGACATCGCGATCCCATTCCTCCTGCTTCTGCCTCTCAAGTGCTGGGATTACAGATGTGCACCACTATGCCAAGCTTCCACTCTGATACTTTTTTTAAATTTTTATTTATTTATTTTATGCGTATGAATGTACTGTCTGCTGTGGGTTTGTGCACCTGTGTCATGCATGCCTCGGAGGTCAGAAGAGGCGCGTCGGATTCCCCCTGGAACGGAGCTAAAGAGGTTTCAGCCGCCATGTGGGGGTGCTAGGGATCAAACCCGGTCCTCTTCAAGAGCAGTCGGCGCTCTTAACTGCTAGGGCCATCTCTCCAGCCCCAGTCTGATACTTTTAAATTGATGATGTTCGAATTGTTTTGGCTATATTAGGCTACATTAAAAAGTCACTAATTTTTCCTGTGTCTAAAACATGGCTACAGGGCTGGAGAGATGGCCTAACGGTTAAGAGCGCCAACCGCTCTTACAGAGGACCCGGGTTCGATCCCCAGCACCCACATGGCGGCCAAGAACCATCTGAAACTCCAATTCCAGGAGAACTCCAGTTCCAGGGGAATCCAACACCATCTTCTGACCTCTGAGACATTGCGCGACATGGGTGCACAGACCTGCATGCATACAGTACATTCATATACATACAGAAATAAATAAATAAATAAAATTAAAAAAAAAACATGGCTACTAGAAAGTTTGTGAGTGCATATTGGCTCACATATATTTCTTTTTTTTAAATAAGATTATTTTATATTTTTTAATTCTCTTTCCTTTTGTTTATGTGTAAGTGAATGCTTACTGTCTACATGATGGCTTGTGCACCCTATTGTCTGTGCATATGTCCGCAAGTGTAGAAGAAGGGGTCATGGCGGATTTCCCCTGTGAACTGAGTTAGTTTAAAGACGGTTTCTCAGCCGCTCATGGTGGGTGCTGGGGATCGAAACCCGGGACCTCTGCCAAGAAGCAGTCGGTGCTCTTAACTCACTGGTTCATCCTCCAGCTCCCCTCACATTAATATTTAATCCTGGCCTTACCAGTGAATGACCGCTCCTACGTGTATTGTAGGTATATGGACTCGGCACAGTTCTGTAGAGTCTCCTTAATGTGCCTTCTGCACGTTGGTCAATTTTTCTTTTTTTTTGTGTTTTTTGTTTTTTTTTTTTTTTTTCTGGCTCTTCATTCGAGGTACGGGTTCCCGTAAACCTCCAGCTGTCCGGCACTCACTCTGTAGAACCAGGCTGGCCTTTGAACTCACAAGATCGCACATGCCTCTGCCCTCCCAAGTGCTTAGGATTAAGGCGTGCGCTCACCACGCCTAGGCCCAAAGGCCCTGTCTTCTGTTCTTTCTTTTTTTTTTTGGTCTTTTCGCAGACCGGGTCTCCATGGCAGTCCCAGCGTTCTGGAATCTCACTTTGTAGATCAAACTGGGCTTTGAACTCAACATGACTCCACCCGCCCTCCGATTCTACAAAGTGCTGAATTACAAGGTGCGTCACCATGACCCAGCTTGTGAGGCCCGTTTTTTTTTTTTTTTCTTCGCCCTCCCTTCCGAGTGCCCCTTGTTTTACAAAACAACAACAAAGTGAAAGGGAAAAAAAAAGTCCTGAATTGGTATCCTGAGTCGATTTGATCACAGTCAGATGGATCAAAGCAAAGACTATTATTACTTTAAAATTGACCTAAAAAAAAAAAAAAAAAACAATAGCCACACACAATCAACTTGTCTGCTTGCTACTACGATGAGGTGACAGTTAATCCATGATACTGACTGCTTGCATACTATCTTGGTTTAGCAACCTCAACGCACTTGTTACTTGAAATCTATAGTGGCCGGGGCTTGGAAAGAGGCTCGCGGTGCTCTTTGCAGAAGACTCCCAAAGTTCATTCCCAGCACCCAAACAAGGCAGCTAACATTGTCCTAACTCTCTAGTTCTCAGGGTATCTGATGCTCTCTTTTGGACCCCCGTGAAGCATTGCAGTGAGCATTGCACTGACACAATGCACTCTACATACAATGCCAAGGCAAAAACACTATACAACATAAAAACTAAATAACACCCCACCCCCATGAACAAAAACAATACAGTGGCCTTCCTGTCATAGCTCTTAGCTGTCAGGAGTAAGTTATCACAGACTGTACTTTAGCGCAACTGCATTCTTAGGAGGCCTGCGGAGAGGACCTGCCCTGTTTCAGTCTATCCTGTTAGGAGAGAGAAGGCGATTTTTTTTTTTTTTTTTTTTTTTTTTTTTTTTTGGTCTTTTTTTCGAGACAGGGTCTCCCTATAGTCCCGGAATTCCAGCTGTCCTGGAATTCGCTCTGTAGACCAGTCTGGAGAAGGCCATTTTTTACAATGGGCAGGGAATTTGGGGATGGGTCAGATCAAACAAATCAATGAATAAGAACCCAAACCACTGAATTTCTAAAGTCTTAGTATCTGGGTCTTAAAAGAGATGGGGTAGGGCCAGGCGCGGTTAATCCCATCACTCAGGAGGCAGAGACAGGCAGATCTCTGTGAGTTCAAGGCCAGCCTGATGTCCATAGTGAGTTCTGGGCCAGCTGGGGCTACAGGGAGACACTGTCTGAAAAAGACAGCAAGGGAAAGAGAGAGAAGAAGAGAGAGAAAGAGAGGAGGTAGATCTTAGCATTTCTTGACTGTAGAAATAAATAGTAGGCTGTTATCCTGTAGAAATTTAACAGCTCGTGGTGGGGGGGTGTGTTATGATGTACTGTGCTTAAATGCTTAGAACATTGCTCCAAGCATTTAACATACATTAATTTATCTAACTTAAAGCTCCACCTTGGCCTGGAACTCATTATGTAGATCAGACTGACCTCCATCTCACAAAGATGTGCCTGCCTCTGCCCTCCCTAGTGCTGAGATTAAAGGCATATACCACCAGCCCTGGCTGCCTTTAGGTTTTTAATTATTCAGAATAGCATCCTTACCTCAGAAAAGAAGAGCATACAGATGACTAGAATTCCTGGGGAAAGTAGGACAGTACTGTAGAAAGTTCCCTGGAGGGCTGGGAGGATCTGAGTTTCTATCCTGAGCACCCATGTCAAAAAGCCAGGTGTAGTGTCACAACATTTGCAGTCCTAGCACTAGGAAGGCAGAGACAGGTGGATCCCTGGGGCTCCCTGGCCAGCCCAATCAGCTAGCCCCTTGTCAGTGAGAGAACCTGTCTCAAGAAACAGAACTGATAGCGTCTGAGGTAAGGTTGACCTTTGGCCTGCACATGCATACACACATCTACACACACCAGGATACATGTGCACAAAAAGTCCTTGAGCAAGACATGGTGGCGCACACCTATAATCCTAGCATGTGGGAAGTTGAGGCAGGAGGATCACCCTGGGCTTGAGGCCAGCCTGGGCTATATAGTGAGTACCAGGCTAGCAAGGTCTATATAAGCAAAACATGTCTCAAAAGCCAAACCAGGGCCAGTTAAATGGCTCAGTGAGTAAAAGAACTTGCTACACAAGCCTAACAACCTAAGTTTGAACCCCAAATCCACGGCAGGCAGAGGGAACTGGCTTCTAAAAGTTGTCCTATGACCATCATACAATGAGCCCAACTTATATAATAACAATAAAATAATAATAGGCATCTGGATATAGTGGCTCACACCAATAGTCCCAGCTCTTGGGAGTCTGAGGTAGGAAGATTGCCATGAATTTGAGCATAGCCTGAGCTAATAGGCTGGGCCAGGCCTGCAAGGGCTGTTTAGCAAGGCCGTCTCAAAAAACAAAAGTTGCCTAAAAGTTGAGATTCTCAGGCCTTATTAGCTTCTGGCTTGAGTTTAAATCCCGACTCTACCACTTGCTAGCTGTATGATCCTAGGCAGGTAAGTCAACTTTGTGTCTTTAGTCCCACCTCTGTAAATTACAATTAATATAATGCTACTTGCCTCATGAAGTGGTAATGAGTTATCACGTGTAAGTGAAATGGAAACTCTTGTTATGATCATTTTTACTGTCTTGGTAATTCTCATAGATCAGGATGTACTGAGAGTATTCAGACATCCAGTAACAAATGCAGCATTCAACAAGCCATTTCCTGTGTGCTGATCAATGCACCAAGTACCTTGAGTCATCTCATTAATTTCTCATTTATTTCTTAAAAAATAATTAATGAATCCTAGCACTTGGGAGGCAGAGGCAGGCGGATCTTTGTGAGTTCAAAGCCAGCCTGGTCTACAGAGTGAGTTCCAGGACAGCTGGGGCTACAGGGAGACCCTGTCTCGAAAAAGACAAAAAAAAAAAAAAAAAAAAAAAAACAAAAAAAATAATTAAAT
>VZQC01001733.1:160744-210362 GCA_009823505.1 Rhizomys pruinosus | reverse complement strand
TTTATTTATTTATTTATTTATTTTCTACGTGTATGAATGTACTGTCTGCATGTAGGTCTGTGCACCCGTGTCGTGCAAATGTCACGGAAGTCAGAAGAGGGCGTCGGATTCCCCTGGAACTGGAGTTCTCCTGGAATTGGAGTTACAGACAGTTCTCAGCCGCCACGTGGGTGCTGGGGATCGGGTCCTCTGCAAGAGCGGTCGGTGCTCTTAACTGTTAGGCTATCTCTCCAGCCCCCCGTTTGTGTATTTTATAAGACAGGGACCTCGAGATCTTCCTGCCTCTGCCTTTCAAGTGCTGAGACTACAGGTATGTGTACCACCATACCTAGTAGACCAACACTTTTTTTTTTTTTTTTGGTCTTTTTGAGACAGGGCTCCCTGTAGCCCCAGATGTCCTGGAAGTCACTATGTAGACCAGGCTGGCCTTGAACTCATAGAGATCTGCTTACCTCTGCCTCCTGAGTGCTGGGATTAAAGGCGTGCACCACCTTGCCTGGTACGCCCGACACACTTTTAAAGTGTGTGTGTCTGTGTGTGTGCCTCCATGTATGTCTGTCCACATGAGTGCAGGTGCCCAAGAGGATGTTGGATCCCTTGGTGCTGGAGTTAGAAGCAGTCGTGAACCACTTGCCATGGGTGCCGGGATCCAACTCACACCCTGTGAAGGATCAGCAAAGGCTCTTCCACCCGAACCCTCTCTCCAGCACCAATTTTAAATGAAACACATTTAAAAAACCTTTTAAATGAAAGATTACAAATTTGTGCAACCATCACCTCAGTTTTGTTCCAGAACATTTTCATCACCCTCTACAAGAAATGAAGATGACTCCACCTAAGCCCCTTGAAATTTTATTTTGTCACTATGGATTTATCTCTTCTGGAAATTTCATATCAATTATATCAAATTCTATGTGACTTCTTTCTGTTTGTTTGGGGGGGCGCTCAGTGCTGGGGATCAAACCCAGGGCCTTGCACATGCTAGACAAGTGTGGTACCACAGAGTTCCACCCCCCAGGCCTCTCCTCTTTCATTTACTTTTTTTCTCTTTTCTTTGAGTCAGGATCCTACGTAGCATAGGCTGGCCTCCAGCTTACTATGTATCTAGGGCTAGCCTTGAACTCCTGATTCTTCTATCTCCACTTCCGAAGCGCTAATATAGGCAAGTGCCACCGTGCCTGGCTCATTTAGCATGTTTCGTGGGTTCCTTCCTGTGGCAGCATGTATCCTGTTTATGGCCAGATGCCATTCCATTGCATGGATCGACCACAGCTGCTTGATCCAGTACCCTATAGACACTTGATTTTTTTTCCACCTTTTGCCTGTTGTGAAAGTGCTGTTAAGGGGGCTGGAGAGATAGCCTAACGGTTAAGAGCACCGACTGTTCTTGCTGAGGACCTGGGTTCAATCCCCAGCACCCACATGGCGGCTGAGAACCGTCTGTAACTCCAATCCCAGGAGAACTCCAGTTCCAGGGGAATATGAGACCCTCTTCTGACCTCCGTGGCATTGCATGACACGGGTGCACAAACCTACATGCAGACAGTACATTCATACACATACAAAAATAAATAAAATTTTAAAAAAGTGCTGTTAGGAACATTTATGAACATGTATTTGTTTCCATTGCTATTTTAACTCCTCAATTTATAAGAGGCTGTAAGCCCTCATGGGCATGAACAGGAGACCATAGATCAGTGTTTTAAAGCGCTCTATTATAAGGAAATTTCTGACAAGGTTTAGTGGTCCCCATCTGTAACTCCAGCAATCAGGAGGTTGAGGCAGGAGGATCAGGAGTTCAAGGGCAACCTCTGCTACATAGCCTGGGCTACATGAGACTCTGTCCTAACTCCCCTCCTACTTCCTCCACATGCACACACAAAGGAAGAATCTGCTTTCTTTATAACCCTGCTCACCTCTGAGATAACCCAAAGCATTCTCTCCTCTGCAGGAGGAAAACTCACTCTTCATCATGACCAACATGATCCTCACCGTGAACCAGACACAGAGCACCTGTGCGGAGGTGGGTGTCCGCTTCACATCCACTCTCTGCCCTTGCCAAACTGTGTGGGGCTAGACCACATGAACTTGATTTCATTCATTTTCCAGATTCCTGATAAGGCCACCATATGTGATTCAGACTCTAACTGCACTCGTGGCTCCACGCGCACCCACAGCAATGGTATGAGTGAGCAGCTGGGCAGGGTGGCTTCCTAGGAGACCGCACCCCCTGTGGAAAGTCTGTGATAGAGAAATCAGTCAGTGTTACAGAGAGAAAAACCCCTCAGCCCGGGATACAGCTCAATGATAGAGTGCAAACAGCTTGGATAAGGCCCAGTACAGAGAAGGAAAATGTCCCCAATGTCCAATGCCATATGAACCTAGGCGAGCCTGGGGTAAAAGGAGAACCCACTCAGCATTCCCACTTACATTGTGGGAACCCCAGATAGCCCAAACCTTGCTTCATTCTGACTTGGTGTCACTTAGCCAGAGATGTGACTAGCTCTGAGACAGCCTCCTGGGTCCACATCTACTACTGGATACCATCAAAATCCCAGAATTGGACTTAACTAAAGATTGGCTGCCCCGGATCCTATGGGGTCTCTCATTGCACCTCACAAAGGTAGAAGATCAGGGACCCCTGTGGATCTGGGCCCATCCTCTCTCCATAGGAGTGGAGACTGGAAAGTGTGTGCCGTTCAACGAGTCTGTGAAGACCTGTGAGGTGGCAGCATGGTGCCCAGTGGAAGACGACACTGGTGTGCCAACGTAAGTCCTACCCGAGGTTCTGTAGCCCTGGTTCTAAGCCTTGGAGGGTCACAGGGAGGGAGAGACTGTTGGAACTTTTCGTGCATTCCTGGTGTATGAGTGGGGTCATTCTACCTTGGGAGAGTGGCTGTCAACCACGAAGCAGGGACTGTCTGTGGTAAGAGGGTGACAAGGCTCATCATTGTGATAAGAGGATGCAGGTGAGCTGTGTGCTAAAACTTTCAGTTGCAGGTAACCAACAGAAAACAGTTTTCAGTGGGTTTTGGATAGAGTCTGTGTCACCCAAGATCACCTTGAACTCTTTTTAAAATCTTTTTTTTTTTTTTTGGTCTTTTTGAGGCAGGGTCTCCCTGCTATAGGCCCGGCTATCCTCGAACTCACTCTGTAGACCAGGCTGGCCTTGAACTTTCAGAGATCTGCCTGCCTCTGCCTCCCAAGTGCTGGGATTAAAGGTGTGTGCCACCATGCCCGGCCGAACTCTTCTTTTTTTTTGGTCTTTTTGAGACAGGGTCTCCCTGTAGCCCCAGCTGTCCTGGAACTCTCTCTGTAGACCAGGTTGGCCTTGAATTCACAAAGATCCTCCTGCTTCTGCCTCCCAAGTGCTGGGATTAAAGGCATGCACCACCATGCCCAGCTGAACTCTTCTTTTTAAAATATATTTTATTATGTGGATGTGGAGGTCAGAGGGTAAGTTGTGTGAGTCATCTTCTCCCTCCTCCTTTGTGGGACCCAGGGGTGGAACTTAAGTCCCCAGGCTTAGTGGTAAGCTCTTTTATCCACTGAGGCATCTTGCCAGCCCAGATTTTTCTTTTTCTTTTTTTTTTTTTAAATTTGAGACAGGGTCTCCCTATTGCCCTCAGCTGGCCTGGAACTCACAATATGGAATTCTAAACTCACAGAGATCTGCCTGCCTCAGCCTTCCGAGTACTGGGATTAAAGGCATGTGCCACCATGCTTGGCCCAGCCTTAAACTCTTGATCCTTTTCCTGCCTCAGCTTCTGAAAGTATTGGATTACATATACTCATATGCCCCACACGTGGCTTTTGGTGTTTCGAGTATTATGCACATGTGCAAACATATACATATCCACACAGCTAACAAAAAAGACAAGCAAGGCTAAGTCTGGAATTCACAGAATATCAGCCTCCTCTCTTGCTTCTGCCTTCTCCCTGTCAGTGTTGTTAGAGGATCCCTAGAATAGTTCCAGGAGGCAGCTGGGCTTGCCTCTCCATACATGTCCCATCATCACACCATCTGCAACATCCCTCAACCCATAGCCATGGCTGAGGGATGACCTTTGCATCTCAGCTTGGACCTGGGTCACTTCAGGAGCTAGGGCTGCCACCAGTCCCACTCAATACAGGCTGGGAGTGGGGGAGGCACAGTTTTCAAAGAAAAAAAGATGAAAAACTCCTGTTATAATCCCTCCTTCTTGATGAGGAATTGGGACTCACTGATGCTCGAGGCATTTGGTAGTGGTACCAGGGGTAGTGGACTTGGCCTGTGGCCATCTGCATGTGGACCTCAGTGGCCTTGCTCCTGAAGCACGGTTGGGAAGATTGGTGACTCCATAACTTCAAAGTTCCTGTCTGCCTCAGGAGAGGCCTCCTTTGCAGATAGGCAGACCTGCAGCTCTGGATTCTCTGGTAGAAAAATCCACTGAAGAAATGAGTCTCCTGGGGACAGACTCAACTTGTATTGTCAGCAAAGAGCTGACGTGGCGCCTCTGAGACGGCAGCAAGCCAGCTGGCAGGATGCATGCTGCATACTAGTGAACTCACCTGTGCTTTAAAACCAGCTCTGTGGGGCATTCATTCCCCAACAACACCTGAAAGGCGAATCTGAGACCAGCAGCTCCCAGGGAATGATTTCTGTGAGGCCAGGACCCTCATTAGCAGGTTCTCCACTGCCCGACACTTTGGGCAGAAGATCCCGTCTTTCCAGAGAACCATCCCAGAAGGCCCATTTAGACACTTCCCGTGACCTAGTGTTTCCACAGAAGAGAACAGAAAATACCAGAGATGCTTCACTTCCTTTTTTAAAGTATTTTATTAACATGAACGTGTGTGTGTGTGTGTGTGTGTGTGTGTGTGTGTGGGGTCAGAGGACATCTGAGAATGGTTCTTTCCTTCTACCACATGGGTCCTGAGAATCAAACTCAGTTCAGCAGGCATGCATGGCCAGCGCCTTGATCCTCCTGAGCCATCTCACCAGGCCCATGTTTTACTTTCTTCTTGACAAAGTGACATCGTAAAACACGTGTTAGAAATATTACATAGCCCTGTGAGTATAGTCGTATGTATTTTTAGTACTAAAGTTCTAATTTTTTTCAGGCCTGCTTTTTTAAAGGCTGCAGAAAACTTCACTCTCTTGGTGAAAAACAACATCTGGTATCCAAAATTTAATTTCAGCAAGTAAGTGGTGGCCAGGTGTGTGAGCTCACAAGTTTCTAGAGCAACTTCTGGCTCTTTCCTGAGGTCTTCCTGCGCCTGACTTTCTGTTTCCTCCCTAACTTTAGGAGGAATATCCTCCCCAACATCACCACCTCCCACCTCCAATCATGCATTTATGATGCTCAGAGGGATCCCTTCTGCCCCATATTCCGTCTTGGCAAAATTGTAGAGGACGCAGGTCACAGCTTCCAGGACATGGCCGTCGAGGTGGGTGCTTACCTAGCTTTGCCCACATCGTCCTGGCCTCAGACAGAGCTGCACAGACTCTGACAGAAGCCTTGCTGTGTCCCCACTGCTCCCCTACAGGGAGGGATCATGGGCATTCAGATCAACTGGAACTGCAACCTGGACAGAGCTGCCTCCCTCTGCCTGCCTAGGTATTCCTTCCGGCGCCTTGACACCCGGGACCCTGAACACAATGTATCTCCTGGCTATAATTTCAGGTATGTGTGAACTTGGACCCTGCCAGTCATGTGTTGGGATACTTAGGGGTTATCCATGTGCCCCAAAGACCAGTATCTCTTGGACAGGCTGGTTATCATCAATCCAAGGCAGGAAGGCCAGGTACTGGGCAGAATACTCAGCAGAGCCTTGCTCTTGTGGCGTCCTAGCCCTTAAAAGCTCTATTTGCTCTTTCATGCTGTAAGAGGCATGTTGAGGTTTGCAGGGCAGCTGGGAAACCTGATCTTAGGCTTCACAGAGCTGGCCTTGGCCTTGCTCAGTTGTGAGGAACAAATGAGTCTGATCCTCCATCCAAAAGTCAATGGGACATAGCCAAGAACTGAACAGTGAGCTTGCCCTAGAATCCCTACCATGCATTGGATATAGACCTTGGGCTCTAGAAAGGGCTTTGTTCAGGCCAGGCACACACTCATAATCCCAGAACTCAGGAGGCTGAGGCAGGAGGAACACAAGTTTGAGGTTACCTTGAACTTCATAGTGAGACCCTGTTTCAAACAAACAAACAAGAACTTGTGCTTATATTTTCTTTTTTTTAATTTTTTTTTTCTGTATGTGTATGAATGTACTGTCTGCATGTAGGTTTGTGCACCCGTGTCATGCAATGCCGCAGAAGTCAGAAGAGGGTGTTGGATTCCCCTGGAACTGGGGTTAAAGACAGTTCTCGGCCGCCATGTGGGTGCTGGGGATCGAACCCTGGTCCTCTGTAAGAGCAATCGGTGCTCTTAACCCCTAGGCCATCTCTCCAGCTCCTTGGGCTTATATTTTCTTGCTGTATACCTCAGTGTATCAGCTTCCCTGGGCTGCAATAACAAATAAAACTGAATGTCTTAAAACAACAGCATTTTGGGCTGGAGAGATGGCCTAGCGGTTAAGAGCACCAACTGCTCTTGCAGAGGACCTGGGTTCGATTCCCAGCACCCACATGGCGACTGAGAACCGTCTTTAACTCCAGTTCCAGGGGAATCCGACACCCTCTTCTGACTTGCGCCGCATTGCACGACACGGGTGCACAAACCTACAATGCAGACAGTACATTCACACACATAAAAATTAAATAAAATTAAAAAAAAACAACAACAGCATTTTATTCTTTCATAGCTCTGAAGCCAGAAGTCTAAAATCAAGGTGTCTGCAGGGTAGTGCTGCCAGGGCGGGTCCTAAGGCTCGATCCTTCTTTGCCTCTTCAGGTGTTTAGTGTCTACCAGCAGTCCTTGGCTTGCAGATGTGTCACCTGGGTCTCTACCTCTGTGGTTATATGGTTTTCTTTTCTCTTCCCCTGGCCTCTTCCCTTCTTCATTATAGCTAAGGAGGGTCCTCAACTCCTGATCCTCCTGCCCCACCCTCCAAGCGCTGGGATCTTAGGTGTGCACCACCACACTCAGCTTCTTCTCATCCTAAAAGTACACTAGGTGGCACATGCCTTTAATCCCAGCACTTGGGAGGTGGAGGCAGGAGAATCTCTATGAATTCAAAGCCAGCCTGATCTACATAGTGAGTTCCAGCAGGGGCTACAGGGAGACCCTGTCTCAAAAAGACAAAAAAAAAAAAAAAAAAGTACCCTGGGCATGGGGCTGGAGAGATGGCTGAGAGGTTAAAAGCATTGGCTGCTCTTCCAGAGGACCAGGTTCAATTCCTAGCACCCACACAGTGGCTAATACTTGTCCTTAACTCCATTTCCAGGGTATTTGACGCTTTCTTCTGGCCTCTTTGGGCATTGCACACATGTGGTACACTCACATACCTCAGGCAAAATGGTTATACACATCAAATAAAAATTTAAAAACTTACATATTAAGAAAAAAGTACACTAGGCATGTTGGATTTAGGGACCACCTTAATCCAGTATGACCTCATCTTACTAAATTTGCAAAACATTATTTCCAAATCTCGTATTTGCGTGTCCTGAGTGGACAAGAACTTGGGGAAGAGGGTGCTATTAAGTCCAGGATACCTGGCGATCTGATGAAACACTCAGGTACGTCTTTGCTATTTCCTCCAAGCAGCAAGCTTGTACATTTAAGTGCTCTTTGCTGCATTTCTTGATAGTTGGCCCTGCAGAGGTGCCCGAGTCAGTCTTTTGTTACCCTGACTCCCTCTAGTGGTGACATGTGGTATCTAGTACACTTGGGGTTGTACGAAATCAGATCTGATACCCTTCAGAACTATCTGGCTTACAGATTGTAGGGCAGATATTTGAACGTTCCCCTGGAAGTGAGATTTGTGCTACTCCATCTCTATCAGCTGAGGGTTCTATAGAGACCACCGCAGAGACCTCAAGCTTGTGTGGGAACCTTAGAGCTGAGAGAAGTTGCTGGAGCCTTCAGTACACCCAGTCCCTGGCCTCAGCGAGCACCAGCTTCACACTTCTTTTAAGGTCTCACATTATAGTTTCAGCTGGTCCTGGACTCCCTGGCTGACTTCAAAATCATAATGATCCTCCTGCCTCAGCTTCTGGAGTGCCAGGGTTACAGGTGTCTGCCATCACATCAGGCTTGGATTCTATAGTTTGGTGGCTGAATATGTAAAATTGTGTTATATCTCAATGCAAGACCCAAGATCTGGCCTTGTCCCCTAACCCACACTCCTTGCTCCTAGGTTTGCCAAGTACTACAGGGACTTCACTGGCAATGAGCAGCGCACACTCATCAAGGCATATGGCATTCGCTTTGACATCATCGTGTTTGGAAAGGTTGGCTCTCATCTGCACCCCAACAGCATGGGCTCCCCCGTCACCTCCCTGGTCTCACCCCCTCCTGTCTTATATAGGCTGGGAAGTTTGACATCATCCCTACCATGATCAATATTGGCTCCGGCTTGGCGCTGCTGGGGGTGGTGAGTGGCTGGAGTTGTTCCCTTGTTCTCACTGGGACTGGGCCTTTCTCACTAGTGAATACTATGGGGATTAACAGTTCCCTTCCCCAAAATTTTAGACTTCTCTGTCTCTAGACTGGATATGCAGTCACCCCTACATATCTGGTCTCTGTGCCAAGCCTCTTGGGGTCTAGTATTATCCAGGAAGATGGAGGTGTCTTTCCTTTCTAGTTGAAGATTCTAGGTTTCAAAGGACAGGGTCTATACAAAATAACGGGAACTAAAATCATCCTGGCTCATTCTGTCTCATCCTGTGCTAAATTCAGGCAACAGTTCTGTGTGATGTCATAGTCCTCTACTGCATGAAGAAAAGATACTACTACCGAGACAAGAAATACAAGTATGTGGAAGACTACGAACAGGTAGGCACTGCCTTATCACATCTCTTATTCTAGTGGAGAACCTTGGGCAAGGTCTACAAAGGCTGACACCATTTTAGCACCTGAGAACTCATCACCGGGCAGTTACACACCACCCAGTGTCTGCACCACCTCTAGAACAAACGTTCTAGTAGTCACTTCTGACTTTTCTTCAAATGGACTCAGCTTTTTAGATTTGTTTTTGAGACATGGTCTGACCTGGAACTCTCTATGTAGACTAGACATAGAGAATACTGGGATTAAATGCTTATCTTTGTTTTTAATGTTTGTTTGTTTGTGACATCTTCCAGTACTCACACTGCAGACCAGGCTGACCTCAAACTCAGAGATCCACCTGCCTCTGTCTCCCAAGTGTTGGGATTAAAGGTGTGTGCCACCACACCCAGCTTATCTTTGTTACACTTAACTTCTTCTCACATAACAAGGATTTTGTACCATGCCATGAGACGCTTGCTCCAGAAGGAACTTGAGGCCTCTCTGTTGTTAAGGACTATCCAAAGTCTTCAGGAATACCATCTGGCTCCTGCTTGTCCAAGATGGTTGAGGTGTGCAAGGTGTCACACATGCTGGGTATAGTTACTTGCTTATTGTTTTTTGCAGGGTCTTGCTGGTGCGACGGACCAGTGACATCCACCCTACTGGACTTCCCATGGCCCTCATCAGTGCAGTGAGATGGGAGAAATGGCTGCTATGTCACCCTAGAGAAAGTTCCAGATTCTTTCAGTCTTCACTCTACAAATACTCAGGGTTGCCTAGCAGTCTTTGTATTGCTTTTGAGCCTGGGTCTTGCTCTGTAGCCCAAACAGGCCTCAGACTCAAGATCCTCCTGCTTGAGCCTTGAGTACCAGTACTACAGATGTGTACCACTACAGCCATCTTCTGGGGGTTTGTTTTGTTTGTTTGCCTTTTGAGGCAAACACTCAAAGCTTTTTGTGTAGGGTTTGTTTGTTCACGTGCTAGAGTCCTGCTGGGTTGTTGGCTTGGCCACCTGTTTACACAAAGTGGGGATGTTAGAGTGAGATGCTGGCCCGAGGGCAGAGACACTGCTTAGCGCAGAGCTGCCAAGGGCTGCCAAGGCTCGCTTTCCCTGGAAGCTCCAGTCTCCAAACCCCTCTGGACCAGCCCAGTCCTCTGAGGTGGGGCAACTCTGTCCGAGTACTTTATAAAGGAAGGAAGTCCTCCCAAGTGGTGGCTTCAGGCCTGGGCCACTGCTCCTCTTTCCCCGTAATGACTTTGTCCTTGTGATCACAAGGCAGAATTAGCATTTTTCCTTTTCGAAGGGCTATGTTGAAATGACTGAGGACCAAATATTAAAACAAACTATTTTTAAAAATCCTTGTCTGTGCTGTCTCTGTGTGCTAGAGCCCATCTTCCCTTTCTGAAAGTTGTCAGCATCCAGATGGACCACAACACAGGAAGCCAGAACGGGGTGGAGGATGTACACATGTATCTCCCACCTATGAAGGGACTGTGAAAAAGTGTCCCTATGACTTTGAAAAATACGCTTGGTGAATTAAGCTGAATCTTGAGCATGTATGTCTGGAAAGCCATGTGTCTCATGAGAAAGTTTATGCAGGACACTTGCTGAGGAGCTATTGCTGGAATGCCCGTGCTCCCCTAGTTTCTCAGGGGACACTTTGATCTCCCAAGAAACCATACTCAGGCAATACTATTTTGCTCATTATGTTTACTAAATTGCTATATTTTTTTAAATTTTTTAAATTTTTGTATGTGTATGAATGTACTGTCTGCATGCAGGTCTGTGCACCCGTGTCGTGCAATGCCGTGGAGGTCAGAAGAGGGTCTCGGATTCCCCCGGAACTGGAGTTCTCCTGGAATTGGAGTTACAGACGGTTCTTAGCCGCCATGTGGGTGCTAGGGATCGAACCCAGGTCCTCTGCAAGAGCAGTCGGTGCTCTTAACCGCTAAGCTATCTCTCCAGACCCTAAATTGCTATATTCTAGCCTCTATTATGGTTCACCACTCTGTGGCTGTTCAGCTGTAGCTCCAATGAGTATGAGAATAAAAAGCAGAGTGGCCTGTTCTTTTGGCATGGGTAAAGAAATTATAGTTGGGCGAGGTGGTACATGCCTTTAATTCCAGCACTTGGGTGGCAGAGGCAGATAGATCTCTGTGAGTTCCAGGCCAGCTGAGGCTACAGGGAGAGCCTGTCTCAAAAAGACCAAAAAAAGGAGCTGGAGAGATGGCTCAGCAGTTAAGAGCACAGACTGCTCTTGCAAATGACCTGGGTTCAATTCCCAGCACCCACAATGATGGCTAAGAACCATCTTTAACTCCAGTTCCAGGGGAATCTGACACCCTCTTCTGACCTCCGCAGCATTGCATGATACCTACATGGAGATAGTACACTCATACACATAAAAAATAATAATAAAGCCTTGAATTAAGGACAGACGTGGGCTGGAGAGATAGCCTAGCGGTTAAGAGCACCGACGCTCTTGCAGAGGACCCGGGTTCGATCCCCAGCACCCACATGGCGGCTAAGAACCGTCTGTAACTCCAATTCCAGGAGAACTCCAGTTCCAGGGGAATCCGAGACCCTCTTCTGACCTCCGCGGCATTGCACGACACGGGNTTCAGATTTTTCTTTTTCTTTTTTTTTTTTTTTTTTTTAAATTTGTGACAGGGGTTTCTCCCTATTGCCCTCAGCTGGCCTGGAACTCACAACTCACTATATAGACCAGGATGGTTTTGAACTCACAGATATTCTGCCTGCCTCAGCCTTCCGAGTACTGGGATTAAAGGCCTGTTGCCCACCAGCTTGGCCCAGCCTTAAACTCTTGATCCTTTTCCTGCCTCTCAGCGTTCTGAAAGTTTGATTACATATACTCATATGCCCCACACGGTGGCTTTGTGTTTCGAGTAGTATGCAAATGTGCAAACATATACATATCCCACGCTACAAAAAAACAAAGCAAGTGCTAAGTCTGGAATTCACAGAATGCAGCCTCCTCTCTGTGTCTTCTGCCCTTCTCCCTGTCAGTGTTGTTAGAGGATCCCAGATAGTTCCCAGGAGGCAGCTGGGCTTGCCTCTCCATACATGTCCCATCATCACACCATCTGCAACATCCCTCAACCCTAGCCATGGCTGAGGGATGACCTTTGCAGCTCAGCTTGGACCTGGGTCACTTCGGAAGCTAGGGCTGCGCACCAGTCCCACTCATACAGGCTGGGAGTGGGGAGCACAGTTTTCAAAGAAAAAAAGAGATGAAAAACTCCTGTTATAATCCCTCCTTCTTGATGAGGAATTGGGACTCACTGATGCTCGAGGCATTTGGTAGTGGTACCAGGGGTAGTGGACTTGGCCTGTGGCCATCTGCATGTGGACCTCAGTGGCCTTGCTCCTGAAGCACGGTTGGGAAGATTGGTGACTCCATAACTTCAAAGTTCCTGTCTGCCTCAGGAGAGGCCTCCTTTGCAGATAGGCAGACCTGCAGCTCTGGATTCTCTGGTAGAAAAATCCACTGAAGAAATGAGTCTCCTGGGGACAGACTCAACTTGTATTGTCAGCAAAGAGCTGACGTGGCGCCTCTGAGACGGCAGCAAGCCAGCTGGCAGGATGCATGCTGCATACTAGTGAACTCACCTGTGCTTTAAAACCAGCTCTGTGGGGCATTCATTCCCCAACAACACCTGAAAGGCGAATCTGAGACCAGCAGCTCCCAGGGAATGATTTCTGTGAGGCCAGGACCCTCATTAGCCGGGTTCTCCACTGCCGACACTTTGGGCAGAGATCCCGTCTTCCAGAGAACCATCCCAGAAGGCCCATTTAGGACACTTCCACTTGACCTAATACGTGTTTCCACAGAAGCGAGACAGAAATACAGGGATGCTTCACTTCCTGTTTAAGTAATTGTTATAACTGACGGTGGTGTGTGTGTGTGTGTGTGTGTGTGTGCGTTGGGGTACAAGAGGACATCGAGAATGGTTCTTTCCTTGAACCACATGGTCCTGAAATCAGAACTCAGTCGCCAGGCATGCGATGGGCCGCGCCTTGATCCTCCTGAGCCATCTCACCAGGGCCCATGTTTTACTTTCTTCTTGACAAAGTGACATCGTAAAACACGTGTTAGAAATATTACATAGCCCTGTGAGTATAGTCGTATGTATTTTTAGTACTAAAGTTCTAATTTTTTTCAGGCCTGCTTTTTTAAAGGCTGCAGAAAACTTCACTCTCTTGGTGAAAAACAACATCTGGTATCCAAAATTTAATTTCAGCAAGTAAGTGGTGGCCAGGTGTGTGAGCTCACAAGTTTCTAGAGCAACTTCTGGCTCCTTTCCTGAGGTCTTCCTGGCCTGACTTTCTGTTTCCTCCCTAACTTTAGGAGGAATATCCTCCCCAACATCACCACCTCCCACCTCTCAATCATGCATTTATGATGCTCAGAGGGATCCCTTCTGCCCCATATTCCGTCTTGGCAAAATTGTAGAGGACGCAGGTCACAGCTTCCAGGACATGGCCGTCGAGGTGGGTGCTTACCTAGCTTTGCCCACATCGTCCTGGCCTCAGACAGAGCTGCACAGACTCTGACAGAAGCCTTGCTGTGTCCCCACTGCTCCCCTACAGGGAGGGATCATGGGCATTCAGATCAACTGGAACTGCAAACTGGACAGAGCTTCCTCCCTCTGCCTGCCTAGGTATTCCTTCCGGCGCCTTGACACCCGGGACCCTGAACACAATGTATCTCCTGGCTATAATTTCAGGTATGTGTGAACTTGGACCCTGCCAGTCATGTGTTGGGATACTTAGGGGTTATCCATGTGCCCCAAAGACCAGTATCTCTTGGACAGGCTGGTTATCATCAATCCAAGGCAGGAAGGCCAGGTACTGGGCAGAATACTCAGCAGAGCCTTGCTCTTGTGGCGTCCTAGCCCTTAAAAGCTCTATTTGCTCTTTCATGCTGTAAGAGGCATGTTGAGGTTTGCAGGGCAGCTGGGAAACCTGATCTTAGGCTTCACAGAGCTGGCCTTGGCCTTGCTCAGTTGTGAGGAACAAATGAGTCTGATCCTCCATCCAAAAGTCAATGGGACATAGCCAAGAACTGAACAGTGAGCTTGCCCTAGAATCCCTACCATGCATTGGATATAGACCTTGGGCTCTAGAAAGGGCTTTGTTCAGGCCAGGCACACCACTATAATCCCACAACTCCAGGAGGCTGAGGCAGGAGGAACACAGTTTGAGGTTACTTGAACTTCATAGTGAGACCCTGTTTCAACAAACAAACAAGAACTTGTGCTTATATTTTCTTTTTTTTAATTTTTTTTTTCTGTATGGTGTATGAATGTACTGTCTGCATGTAGGTTTGTGCACCCGTGTCATGCAATTGCCGCAGAAGTCAGAAGAGGGGTTGGATTCCCCTGGAAGTGGGGTTAAGGAACAGTTCTCGCCGCCATGTGGGTGCTGGGGATCGAACCCTGGTCCTCTGTAAGAGCAAATCGGTGCTCTTACCCTAGGCCATCTCTCCAGCTCCTTGGGCTTATATTTTCTTGCTGTATACCTCAGTGTATCAGCTTCCCTGGGCTGCAATAACAAATAAAACTGAATGTCTTAAAACAACAGCATTGTTGGGCTGTAGAGATGGCCTAGCGGTTTAAGAGCACCAACTGCTCTTGCAGAGGACCTGGGTTCGATTCCCAGCACCCCATGGCGACTGAGAACCGTTCTTTAACTCAGTTCCAGGGGAATCCGACACCCTCTTCTGACTTGCGCCGCTTGCAGACACGGGTGCACAAACCTACAATGCAGACAGTACATTCACACACATAAAAATTAAAATAAAATTAAAAAAAACAACAACAGCATTTATTCTTTCATAGCTCTGAAGCCAGAAGTCTAAAATCAAGGTGTCTGCAGGGTAGTGCTGCCAGGGCGGGTCCTAAGGCTCGATCCTTCTTGCCTCTTCAGGTGTTTAGTGTCTAACCCAGCAGTCCTTGGCTTGCAGATGTGTCACCTGGGTCTCTAACCCTTTGGTTTATGGTTTTCTTTTCTCTTCCCTGGCCTCTTCCCTTCTCATTATAGCTAAGGAGGGTCCTCAACTCCTGATCCTCCTGCCCCACCTCCCAGCGCTGGGCTTTAGGTGTGCCCACCACACTCAGCTTCTCTCATCCAAAAGTACACTAGGTGGCACATGCCTTTAATCCAGCACTTGGGAGGTGGAGGCAGGAGAATCTCTATGATTCAAAAGCCAGCCTGATCTACATAGTGAGTTCCAGCAGGGCTACAGGGAGACCCTTCTCAAAAGACAAAAAAAAAAAAAAAAAAAGTACCCTGGGCATGGGGCTGGAGAGATGGCTGAGAGTGTTAAAAGCATTGGCTGCTCTTCCAGAGGAAAGGTTCAAGTTCCTAGCACCCACAGTGGGAGCTAACTACCTGTAACCAGCTCCAGGATTAAACCTTCTCTGGCCTCTTTGGGCATTGCACACATGTGTTACACTCACATACCTCAGGCAAAATGGTTATACACAACAATAAAAAAATTTAAAAACTTACAAAAAAAAAAGTACACTAGGCATGTTGGATTTAGGGACCACCTTAATCCAGTATGACCTCATCTTACTAAATTTGCAAAACATTATTTCCAAATCTCGTATTTGCGTGTCCTGAGTGGACAAGAACTTGGGGAAGAGGGTGCTATTAAGTCCAGGATACCTGGCGATCTGATGAAACACTCAGGTACGTCTTTGCTATTTCCTCCAAGCAGCAAGCTTGTACATTTAAGTGCTCTTTGCTGCATTTCTTGATAGTTGGCCCTGCAGAGGTGCCCGAGTCAGTCTTTTGTTACCCTGACTCCCTCTAGTGGTGACATGTGGTATCTAGTACACTTGGGGTTGTACGAAATCAGATCTGATACCCTTCAGAACTATCTGGCTTACAGATTGTAGGGCAGATATTTGAACGTTCCCCTGGAAGTGAGATTTGTGCTACTCCATCTCTATCAGCTGAGGGTTCTATAGAGACCACCGCAGAGACCTCAAGCTTGTGTGGGAACCTTAGAGCTGAGAGAAGTTGCTGGAGCCTTCAGTACACCCAGTCCCTGGCCTCAGCGAGCACCAGCTTCACACTTCTTTTAAGGTCTCACATTATAGTTTCAGCTGGTCCTGGACTCCCTGGCTGACTTCAAAATCATAATGATCCGCCTGCCTCAGCTTTTGGAGTGCCAGGTTACAGGTGTCTGCCATCACATCAGGCTTGGATTCTATAGTTTGGTGGCTGAATATGTAAAATTGTGTTATATCTCAATGCAAGACCCAAGATCTGGCCTTGTCCCCTAACCCACACTCCTTGCTCCTAGGTTTGCCAAGTACTACAGGGACTTCACTGGCAATGAGCAGCGCACACTCATCAAGGCATATGGCATTCGCTTTGACATCATCGTGTTTGGAAAGGTTGGCTCTCATCTGCACCCCAACAGCATGGGCTCCCCCGTCACCTCCCTGGTCTCACCCCCTCCTGTCTTATATAGGCTGGGAAGTTTGACATCATCCCTACCATGATCAATATTGGCTCCGGCTTGGCGCTGCTGGGGGTGGTGAGTGGCTGGAGTTGTTCCCTTGTTCTCACTGGGACTGGGCCTTTCTCACTAGTGAATACTATGGGGATTAACAGTTCCCTTCCCCAAAATTTTAGACTTCTCTGTCTCTAGACTGGATATGCAGTCACCCCTACATATCTGGTCTCTGTGCCAAGCCTCTTGGGGTCTAGTATTATCCAGGAAGATGGAGGTGTCTTTCCTTTCTAGTTGAAGATTCTAGGTTTCAAAGGACAGGGTCTATACAAAATAACGGGAACTAAAATCATCCTGGCTCATTCTGTCTCATCCTGTGCTAAATTCAGGCAACAGTTCTGTGTGATGTCATAGTCCTCTACTGCATGAAGAAAAGATACTACTACCGAGACAAGAAATACAAGTATGTGGAAGACTACGAACAGGTAGGCACTGCCTTATCACATCTCTTATTCTAGTGGAGAACCTTGGGCAAGGTCTACAAAGGCTGACACCATTTTAGCACCTGAGAACTCATCACCGGGCAGTTACACACCACCCAGTGTCTGCACCACCTCTAGAACAAACGTTCTAGTAGTCACTTCTGACTTTTCTTCAAATGGACTCAGCTTTTTAGATTTGTTTTTTTGAGACATGTCTGACCTGGAACTCTCTCATGTAGACTAGACATAGAGATACTGGGATTAAATGCTACTCTTTGTTTTTAATTGTTTGTTGTTTGTGACATTTCCAGTACTCACACTGCAAGACCAGGCTGACCTCAAACTCAGAGATCCACCTGCCTCTGTCTCCCAAGTGTTGGGATTAAAGGTGTGTGCCACCACACCCAGCTTATCTTTGTTACACTTAACTTCTTCTCACATAACAAGGATTTTGTACCATGCCATGAGACGCTTGCTCCAGAAGGAACTTGAGGCCTCTCCTTTGTTAAGGACTATCCAAGTCTTCAGAATACCATCTGGCTCCTGCTTGTCCAAGATGGTTGAGGTGTGCAAGGTGTCACACATGCTGGGTATAGTTACTTGCTTATTGTTTTTTGCAGGGTCTTGCTGGTGCGACGGACCAGTGACATCCACCCTACTGGACTTCCCATGGCCCTCATCAGTGCAGTGAGATGGGAGAAATGGCTGCTATGTCACCCTAGAGAAAGTTCCAGATTCTTTCAGTCTTCACTCTACAAATACTCAGGGTTGCCTAGCAGTCTTTGTATTGCTTTTGAGCCTGGGTCTTGCTCTGTAGCCCCAAACAGGCCTAGACTCAAGATCCTGCCTGCTTGAGCCTTGAGTACCAGTACTAAGATGTGTACCACTACAGCCATCTTCTCTGGGGGTTTGTTTTGTTTGTTTTGCCTTTTGAGGCAAACACTCAAAGCTTTTTGTGTAGGGTTTGTTTGTTCACGTGCTAGAGTCCTGCTGGGTTGTTGGCTTGGCCACCTGTTTACACAAAGTGGGGATGTTAGAGTGAGATGCTGGCCCGAGGGCAGAGACACTGCTTAGCGCAGAGCTGCCAAGGGCTGCCAAGGCTCGCTTTCCCTGGAAGCTCCAGTCTCCAAACCCCTCTGGACCAGCCCAGTCCTCTGAGGTGGGGCAACTCTGTCCGAGTACTTTATAAAGGAAGGAAGTCCTCCCAAGTGGTGGCTTCAGGCCTGGGCCACTGCTCCTCTTTCCCCGTAATGACTTTGTCCTTGTGATCACAAGGCAGAAGATTAGCATTTTTCCTTTTCGAAGGGCTATTTGAAAATGACTGAGGACCAAATAGTAAAACAAACTATTTTAAAAATCCTTGTCTGTGCTGTCTCTGTGTGCTAGAGCCCATCTTCCCTTTCTGAAAGTTGTCAGCATCCAGATGGACCACAACACAGGAAGCCAGAACGGGGTGGAGGATGTACACATGTATCTCCCACCTATGAAGGGACTGTGAAAAAGTGTCCCTATGACTTTGAAAAATACGCTTGGTGAATTAAGCTGAACCTTGAGCATGTATGTCTGGAAAGCCTTGTCTCATGAGAAAGTTTATGCAGGACACTTGCTGAGGAGCTATTGCTGGAATGCCCGTGCTCCCCTAGTTTCTCAGGGGACACTTTGATCTCCCAAGAAACCATACTCAGGCAATACTATTTTGCTCATTATGTTTACTAATTGCTATATTTTTTTAAATTTTTAAATTTTGTATGTGTATGAATTGTACTGTCTGCATGCAGGTTGTGCACCCGTGCCATGCAAGCCGTGGAGGTCAGAAGAGGGTCTCGGATTCCCGGAACTGGAGTTCTCCTGGAATTGGAGTTACAGACGGTTTCTTAAGCCGCCATGGGGTGCTAGGGATCGAACCCAGGTCCTCTGCAAGAGCAGTCGGTGATGCTTAACCGCTAAGCTATCTCTCCAACCCTAAATTGCTATATTCTAGCCTCTATTATGGTTCACCACTCTGTGGCTGTTCAGCTGTAGCTCAATGAATATAAGTATAAAAGCAGAGTGGCCTGTGTCTTTTGGCATGGGTAAAGAAATTATAGTTGGGCGAGGTGTGTACATGCCTTTAATTCCAGCACTTGGGGGCAGAGGCAGATAGATCTCTGGAGTTTCCAGGCCGCTGAGGCTACAGGAGAGACCTGTCTCAAAAAGACCAAAAAAAGGAGCTGGAGAAGATGGCCTAGCAGTTAAGAGCACGACTGCTTCTTGCAAATTACCTGGGTTCAATCCCAGCACCCACAAGATGGTCGAAGAACCATCTTTAAACTCCAGTTCCAGGGGAATCTGACACCCTCTTTGACCTCCGGCAGCATTGCATGATACCTACATGAGATAGTACACTCATACACATAAAAAATAATAATAAAGGCCTGAGATTAAGGACAGACGTGGGCTGGAGAGATAGCCTAGGCGGTTAGAGCACCGACGCTCTTGCAGAGGACCGGGTTCGATCCCCAGCCACCCACATGGCGGCTAAGAACCGGTCTGTAACTCCAATTCCAGGGAAAAATCTCCAGTTCAGGGGAATCCGAGACCCTCTTTTGACTCCGCGGCATTGCAACGACACGGGTGCACAGACCTGCATGCAGGACAGTACATTCATATACATACAAAAATTAAATCCATAAAAAAAAAAAAAAAAAAAAGACAGACGTGGCAGATGCCTTTAATCCCAGCACTTGGGAGGCGGAGGCAGGCAGATCTTTGTGAGTTCAGGGCCAGCCTGGTCTACAGAGAGAGTTCCATGACAGCTGGGGCTACAGGGTCCCCCCAAAAATAAAATAAATTATAAATCGCATGAGTCTCCTGGTTTTTTTCAGCTCCATGATAATCCATTCGGGTCCTGTGGCTGCCCCCTGGTGGCCACATACATGTATAAGTTTGTACCTATGGAGAATCTTGTAGTGATGTTTGCTTCCAGGAGTAAACAGTCCTAACCAGAATCTTAGCCAGTGCTTGCTTGAAGCACTACTGTCAAGCAACAGCCTGTATATATCACTGCTTGTATACATCGCAGCCTGTATACATCACAGCCTGTATACATCCATCGCAGCCTGTATACATCACAGCCTGTATACATCCATCGCAGCCTGTATACATCCATCGCAGCCTGTATACATTGCTGCTTGTGATAAGCCTGTGACCCAAGAACTTGGGTTTTGCAATGCAAGTACTTCTGCTTTTTCCTTTCGGTTTCCCCTGGCATTTCTTCATTAAGCCCTGTCCACAAACCCTGGATAAAATTCTCTTTGGAGAGCCTCAACCATCAGTATTTGACTTTGATACCTTCCATTAGTAAATTCTGTTGTGATCTAGCTCATTGGGAAAGGTCTCAGGAAGTCTGCTTTTGACAAGAAGCTTTTGCAGGGGGAGGTGAGCAAGAGTTCTAAACACTGAAGTACATCCCCAGACCTTGCTTCTGGGACTTTGGCAATCTTTTTTTTTTTTTTTTTTGTATTTTTGCGACAGGGTCTCCCTTTTAGTCCCAGCTGGCCTGGAGCTCACTCTGTAGACCAGGCTGGCCTTGAACTCACAGAGATCTGCCTGCCTCTGCCTCCCAAGTGCTGGGATTAGAGGCGTGCACCACCACATACCCCCTTTTTTTGGCAATCTTTTTTTTAAACCTACTTTAACCTCCTACAAGCCCAAACTTTGATCATTAGGTTGTGTTCCTATGGTGTGTGCATACTTTTTCTGTAAATGGCTTCTCATCTGTCCATATACACAGAGGCCAGAAGGGGGCATTAGATTCCTGGAGCTGGAGTTACATACAAGTGGCTATGAGCTGTCCAATGTGGGTGCTGGGAACTGAACCCAGGTTCTCTGGAAGAGCAGCAAGCACTCTTAATCATTGAGCCATCTCTCCAGCCCGTGCTGATATTAGATAAGATGACTACTATTTTATAGTTAATACAATTTTAAGGAAGTGGCTCATCCTTTCCCCTCCCCAGGAGCTTCCCAAGCTTCAAACTGAGAAGTGAGGCCAGCTGCACCTATCTCGCTACAGATGCAAATGAAAACCTCAGTTCTATTTCCAGCTTGCAGATCCACAGCTTCCCAGTGATTTAATTCTATATCGAGAACAGAAGCTTGCCCTCCTAATTTCCATGACTCCATTCATTTCCAAGCTCTTAGGTGGGGGTGTGATGGAAGTGATCCGCTTCTGACGGGTAAACAACCAACCCGGGCTGTTCTTGCTTTGGGGGGCAAAACAAGGCTTATGAAATTGTTTCAGTAAAGCTCTGGTTGGTGTGGCCTCAAAAAAAAGTACTCAGTGGGCCAGCAAGATGACTCAGCAGGTAAAGGTGCTTGCCACGAAGCCCAACTACCTGAATTTGAACCCTGGAACCCACAAAGTGGACGGAGAGAACTGACTGCCACAAGTTGTCTTCTGACGACCACACACACATAAACACACACATAAATCTAATTTAAATTTTTTAAAGCATTCATTTGAACATACAGATCAAATGGAGCTGAAAATTTTAGAACAGTGTTATGGTTGAAATGTGTCCCCCCAAATTCATGACTTAGAAATTAAATCCCCACTGCAACAGTATGGGGAGATGAGGCCTCTGGGAGAGGACTGAGTCACAAGGACTCTACTTCCATGAATGGGATTTAAATGCCTTAAAAAAGGCTTGACAGAGGGTATTCACTCCTTTGTGACCCTTCCATGCTCTGAACACCTCCTTGAACTTCACAGCCTGTAGTACTTTGAGAAGTTTTTGCTCTCTTCCCAAAGTAGGCAGTCTCACAGCAGCATATGTATACTAAGAGAAATTATTCCTTCACTCTCCTGCAGGCTAAGGTTCAATGGCCTGGGGGACTGAGGAGCATATGTTAAGGACACTGCTTGTTTTACTCATTCTGCACTTGTCTACACAGCACTCGGCACAGCCTGATGCTACCTTTTTTTTTTTTTTTTTTTTGGTCTTTTTTTGAGACAGGGTCTCCCTGTAGCCCCAGCTGTCCTAGAACTCACTCTGTAGACCAGGCTGGCCTTGAACTCAAAGATCCACCTTCCTCTGCCTCCCAAGTGCTAGGATTAAAGGCGTGCGCCACCACACCCGGCCTTTTTCTTCTTTTTTTTTTTTTTTTTGGTCTTTTTTGAGACAGGGTCTCCCTGTTGATGCTACCTCTTAAATCCTTCAATGTCGCATGTATGGTGGGCTTCTGTGACTCCCTGAAGCCTCTGAAGCCCTCCGCAGTGATGCGCCTCGGGGAATGGCTTCTCAGCATCTTCAGATTCTCAGTGGAGTTTTTGAACAGAACCTTTATTTCTTTTTTTTTTCCTTTTTCATTTTTTTGAGATGGTCTCACTGTGTAACCAGGCTTGCTCTTGAACATGCAATCCTCCTGCTTCAGTCTCAAAGGTGCTGGGATTGGAGGTATATGCCACCACACCTGTATTTCTGCAGTTCACCTACCATCCCCTAATATCAGAAAAGTGAAGTTCAAAGCCAAAAGAATGCCCACAAGACATGTCTCCTGTGGACAGAAACACTCTTAGCTCCTTACCTGTCTAGCCTCCCAGAACCTGCCCTTACCTTCACACTTTAACACTGGGGTGGCTCACCAGGAGCTGTGTGCGTGGGGCCACGTGTATGGATTTTGTCCCGCTTCCCAGGACTGCACTCAGAACCACACAGGGCAGCGAGACCCTAGGACATGCCTAAATCAGGAATCTAACAGTGACATTAGCTTTGCCTTGGGCCTCTGACATGTTGTCAGTATAAGGAAGGAATATCCAACATCAGGAGAAACAGCACAAAGAAACAGCTGGGGATGGAGAGTCCCCAGGAGGCCCAAGCTTTGCACCATTTGCTGTCTGTTTATTTCAAGTTTACAGAGAAGCTTAATCATCTGTGGAAAAACAACCAAAGGCTTATCATTTCTCTTAAATTCATGTACTTGTAAGTGATAAATACACAGTATTTAATTTTGTACACCTGATAAAAGGAAAATGCATAGTAGAAAGGATCGGGAATAAAACAAGCATTGGGCATCAATCACAAGATAAAAACTCCAAAGTCCCATGCAACTTGGCCCATGAAGCTGGAGGCAAGACGGAAACCAACAACCCTCCCTAGCACCTTGGGAGCAAGCGGAGGTTCTGGTTCTGCCAGAGTAATGTAAAGTTCCCCCTCTGGAAGATGGGCGAGCAGTAGACCTAACCTGGTATCAACCTGAACAGGTGTTCTAATTCCAGAAAGGTATAAAGACAGGAGCCATGCCCCATAGATAGGCCAGCCCCAAGTGCCAACAGGAGGGCCTGTAAGGTCCTGTACCTGTGAGGGACCACGGGTAGCCTGTGTGATGTACAGAGGAGGTGGAAAAGTCAGAGACAGAAAAAGGAGGGGTAGGACTTGTGCTTCCTTCAAGGCCATAGGTGCAGGCCAGGGCTGCTTACATGTCAGTCCATGGACGAAACAGCAACAGGAGAAACTGTGGGCGTCCTGTTTGCCCACACAGAAAACCTGCTCGTGACTTCTTTCCTGACAGAGCCGGCTTCTGAAAGCTGCTCCATGTTTGTGCTCTAATGCTCTAGTTACAGAGTGGCCTGCTTATACTTTCCATGGCAGGGGATAGGAGGGTGTTCCCTCCCACAGCTTTCTTTGGTGTTTCCTTAAGAAAAAAAAGTTACTGATGTGGACCTCCCAACCCACCTGCCTGACCTGCTGGGCACTGCCCAATCATTGGCAATCATGTAAGACATCTTGGATGGAAAGTTCCGTGGTAGGGAGAAATGGCAATTCCCAGTAGGGTCATGTAAACACAATTGTTCTGCAAAGCTTGACACTTGGCTGCCCTCCTCGGGCAGGCCACTCAGCAAGGCTGGAGTCCACGCAGAAAGGCTGGGACTGAGCCTAAAGACCCGTTGGCTTTAACCACCACAAGGTGCTTATTGCAAACTAGCTAAACCCCATCTGCTGCCAGAAGAGGTAGAGCTACTGGGTTGTTAGTCCATAAATGTAAAAAAAGAGGAGGGTGAGAGGAAGTACTTAGTCACAGACAATGCAAGAGGGTAAGAGGGCCCTCCCTAGACTGTCTTTGCCCTTCTGAAAGCAGCATGCCCTAGTTCTAATTGCTTATGCAACTGCAAGAAAAGTCTGGCTAAGCTATGGTCAAGAGCTTAAGAAAACCTATGGAAGCCAAGAACACCTGGGCTTTGCAAATGGCTGGGCAGGGAGGACAGGCTTCACTTCTGCCTCTTCAGGAAGATCCTGGACAGAGGCTCAGCAAACAGAAACTACCAGAATGCAGTCTTCTGAGGCCCGTTATTGACATGACACATTGATTTAGACAAAATCCTCCCAAACCACCAGGAAGTAGAGCCTGAAATCCCCCTGTGGCCCTCGGAAGTCACACTCAAACCTCAACCAAACTTCCAGTACTGGCTGGAAGTCAAAAATATCCATATTTGCTCTCTAGGTTTCTGGCTACAAAAAAAAAATAATAAAAGATAAGAAAAAGAATTGTCTTTGCCTAATGTCCCAAGAAGCACTCTGGGTTTCAAAGCTTCTCTATGTCCCAGTGCGCTGGGCGTGGTGGCACACGCCTTTAATCCCAGCACTCGGGAGGCAGAGGCAGGTGGATCTCTGTGAGGTCAAGGCCAGTCTGGTCTACAGAGCGAGTGCCAGGCCAGCGGGGACTACAGGGAGACCCTGTCTCAAAGGACAAAAACAAAACAAAACAAAACAAAACAAAACTGTCCCAGTGCCAATGGATCCATTAAAGGTTTGATGCTAAGCACACACATCTGTGCCTTAGCCAAGTGACAGTATTTCTCAAGTGGCCCACAGAAAAATGGTGTTTCACTGACTACATCAACTAGCTAGTGTTTAAGATAAAAGAAACCTTAGCAGTCTCTAGAACACACAGGTAATAAGCAAGCAAAGCTGCTAATATACAGATAGAGATTTCTTAAGCTCCCTGGATCGCATGGCCAAAGCTGACAAGGATCCCAAAAGCTCTATGGAACTTCTGAACTTCTCTAGAGTTCAGTCTAGTTAGAGACTTGAAAGTACCCGTTGAGTTGTGAGCCATGTAATGTACATGTAATGTACATGTAATGTACATGAAAGCGCAGGGTTTCACCCTGAGGTTTTTGCCATTTTATAAAGAGAATGAGCTCAGCTGATGACCTCAGAAACCCACTTTGAGCAGCTGACATGATAGGGAAATGTGTTCAGCCCTCCAAACCTTTCGCCACCACAGCTGCTGAATGCCTTTGGGGTTTCAAAATGCCCTTTAAGAAGCATTTAAACTTCAAGCCCTTTCAGTTTTCCTGACTATAATTTCACCCACTAAAAAACTAAAAAGTCCATCTTACAAATAAGTTACATCAAATCTCCCTGCAGCTACTGAGGGCTAGCCCTGTTCTTCCATGGTTCTGGAAGGTGCCACAGCTTGGGGTTTACACAGGACTCACACCAACCTTCCACCCCATCTCAAGGGTAGCCGTACTCTGTGGCCCCAGCCTGGCAGAGTCTCCCTGCTCTCATCTCCATACAGTTCAAATCCCACACACATTCACATGGTACATCTGACATGGTTCTGAATCCACAATGAAATATTTTTGGCATAAAAACATTTTAAAAAGCAACTGTCCCAAAATGTACATGGGTTTGGATCTGCAGTTTCCTCACACCCAGTGGTATGGCCAGCCAGCGGCCAAAGTTGACGTCATGGAGTCAAGTCTTTTTTTTTGTTTGTTTGTCCCCTTAAAACAACAAAGGAATAAAAACAAAAACAAATAACCAAAGATGATGGTCAAGGCTCTACACACGTGCTTGGTTTCCGTAGGACATGCTGCTATGGAAACACAGGGTGCAGCAGCCTCGTGCAGGGCCACATGGCCAGGCATGCGAGGTTGAGTGGTCCAGGCAGCTACTCCGGCTCCATCACCTCCTCAGGCTGCAGTAGAGGCATGCAAGCCGGGAAGCTGGGGACCAGGGCCCCCCAACTTTCCACGCAGTGACCACCTTTCACAAGAGCACTTCCTCCTCCCCCACGGGGGTTGGCTCGGGGACCTGAAGGCCGTCTTCGCTGCCTTGCTTCCTGCTCACCAAACAGAAAGTCAGCATTAGAGCTTAGAGAAATGATGGCAGGGCCCTGACCTGTCTCTCGTTTTTGCATGCCATCCAGCTCATGTCAGGTCCCACACCTGCGACACTTTCGCCGTCATGTCACCTGCTCTTTTACGTGCTTTCTCCCCTTCTTCTTGTTCACTTAATTTTTCCAAGCAGACTTTGCTTCCTGCTAATGGGCAAGCAAGATTCATCTAGAAGAGCAAGTAACTGTGATAACTGTAAAACAGATGCCAAGCTAGCTACATAACACCCCGGGTCATCACAGAGTCCCACAGTAGAACATGTCTCAGGGACTGTAGGGCTCTCAGCTTTTCTTTCCTACAGGCTAGAAGTTCCTATAGAGCAGAAACTATGACTATTGTCTTGAAACTACACGGTGAGCTCCTGGGCAGGCAGGGTCTACGTGGTTGGCCTGGTATATCCGGCCTTCAGAAAAGGCCTGCGACAATAAGAGGAAAACCCCCGGAAGGGAAGGAAAGGCTGTTTCCTTCTCCAAAGAACCCCTGAGTCCCTGAAGAGTTGTCCCCATCCCCAACTAGAGCTCCCTGGTGTGACAACCATGGATACTTCAGCAGATGGATGGGAACTCTAAAAAGGGCTCAGCCCCAAGCTTCCTCAGGCAGACTCTCCCTTGCTAGAAAAGCCACTGGGCTTGGCACTCAGGCTACTGTCCATCCCTCCCAACAACCATCCACATGCTGTGCCCAAGCTGAGGCCTCTGTCTCTTAACAGGGAAGGGAAACTGTGATGTCTATATGTCCCTATGAAGAAACTCCTCTGTTTAGCTTTTATTTGTATGTCCAGACAAAATATAGGAGGTGAAGGCTTCTAGGAAGGATGTCAAGTCAGACCCTTGATTTCTGCCATTGGGTGCAGGCTGGATCTCACTGCAGGCAAGCCTTCAGCCCAGGATCTCTAAGAACCAAAAGAGTTCTATGAGCTCCTACAGCAAAACTTCCTACCCGCTGTCTAAGGGCAGGTAACTCTTGGGTGTTGCTGCGCCCACTGATGAGGAATAAAGGGACAGTAAAGCCCTAGGAGACCTTGATCTGTTGCTACGGTGCCTTATTGATCTCACAGAAAACAAAAACAGAAACAAAGCACAGACTGGCTCACAGTTGGGAAGCAGCCTCAGTTCTGGTGGACCTCGCTGCAGAGGTTAGGAAGAGGTCTAAGGAAAGGCTTCCCTCTCCTGACACAGGGGTGAGACCACTACGTCACCTGGGAACAAGGTAGACACAGGGTAGCCTGGCTGCTAATGCTGATGCACCTCCCACTCTGCTTGGGAGCACAGGCTTCTCTTGAAACCCCAATACCCAAACAAACATGGTCTCTAGATCACCACAAAACCCCTGGCTTCTAGGACACAGGTAGACAAACTTTTTCCCTTAAAACAATTCCTAACAGACAAAATAGTTTCCACTTGTATACAAATGTCCACAGTAGCTTCATTCATTTGTGACAGCTGAGACAGAGAAACAACAGCCATGGATGCATAAAGTGTGGTCCACCTAAGTGTTACTTATGAAGGGAATGAAGCGCTGATGCATGCTTCACTGTGGATGAGCCTTGAGAATATGACGCTAAGAAGCCAGACACGAAAGACCACATACTGTATCATTCCACGTACAGAAAATGTCCAGAACAGGCAAATCTGTTGAAGACTGAAAGTACATTAATAAATGCTGGGGAATGAGACCCGAGTGGGGATAGCACAGAGGAGCAAGGAAGGCTCCTCCTTAGCTATAGTTGTTGTGATGGTTGCATAACTTGACTATATTGTACATTTTTAAATGGTAAACCATTGTCAGGCATGGTGGCACATACCTTTAAACCCAGCATTTGAAAGACAGAAGCAAGTGGATTTCTGTGAGATTAAGGCTAGCCTGGTCTGTGTAACAAGTTCCAGGCCAGCTGGGGCTACAGGGAGACCTTGTCTCAAAAAAAAAAAAAAAAAAGAGGGGGACTATGCTATGTTAATAATTATTAATAAACCTGATATTTTTGTTTGTCTTGCAGTGCTGGAGATGAAACCCAGGGCCCTGCACATGCTACCTAGGCAAGCACTCTGCCACTGAGCTGTGACCCCAGCCCTTACTACAGCTATTTGTACATATGTGAACTTTGGGTGTCACTCCTCAGGCACCACCCACCTTTCTTTTAGAGGCTAGGCTGACTAGTCAGTGAACCCCAGGGATCCACTTGTCTCCACCTCCTCAGCACTCAGATTAAAAACACATGCTACTTCACCTAACACTTTACATGGATTCTAGGGGATTGCTATGTCCCAGCCCCAATTGTTTGTTTGTTTGTTTGTTTGTCTATTTATTTATTTTATTTTTTTGGTCTTTTTGAGATAGAGTCTCCTTGCAGCCCCAGCTGGCCTGGAACTAGTCACTCTGTAGACCAGGCCTTGAACTCACAAAGATCCACCTGCCTCTGCCTCCCGAGTGCTGGGATTAAAGGGTTGCGCCACCACACCCAGCCAATAGTTGTTTTGAACAATAGAAATGGCTAACGGGAGCACTCATCTGAGTTGGGCAGCCACATCAGGCTCAGTGAGGACACTGGGATCTTTGCCCTGCTGAAAGTACTCAGTGGAGAATGACAGCAGGGTTACCAATCAGGTCTACTCAATCTTACAGGGACAGAAGTGCTCATTTGTCCTAGGAGGTATAGGTAACACTGGCCTTTTACACTGGATGTGTAGGATGGCTGAGCAGGAAGAGTCTGGATCCTACTAGGGTCAACGGGCAGATAGAGCTTTATTTTCTAGGTCTTAACCTACCCAGGGAGTCCTAGTGAAGAGCCAGAGGGTGCTACATGACTGATCTGTGTTCTGACTATGTGTACATCGAAAGTACAGGCCTGGGTCCACGACAGAAATTCAATGCTATTGACGTGCATGGGTACACAGGTGTTCAGCTGGGCCTGAGGACCTAGGTGAATCCGTAGGCATTCCGGGTGGAGCGCCATGCACTGCAGCCCAGCCCACATGCATGACCCACTATGGGGTCTAAGCACCTTGATGCCTCTTGCTTTAAACCCAGATTCCCTGAGTGAGCCAGGCACAGCAGCTGAGGCTGGAAGGCAAATCTGCCTGGTGGAAATGCCCACGTGCTCTACAACTGCCCGCCCCCCCAGGCCCTGGGGGAGGGGAGTCCATGATGGCACAGGCAGGCAGACAGGTGTTACCTTGGGCTCAGACAAGGTTTCCCACTCCCTGGTTGGCTTTTTGCTGGAATTGCCAGAGGGAGGGAAAAAGGGAAGTGAGAAGGGGCCCTAAGAATGGCCATCCCCCTCCCAGATATAGCGGACCCAAGCACCTGCTGCACACAGCCTGTGCCAGGGCAGTCTTTTCTGAGTAGGTGAATGGGTATGTGTCTCAGAAAGAGAACAGGGCCTAATCACCCTCCATAAAAACACTCATGTTTTTGAGGCCACAGAGTGCTATGGTTCAGAGACACTCCCCTTCCCCCCCCAGTGAAAGAATAAGACCCCAGAGGAAGGGGAAACTGCAGGGTGGACACACTACTATCAGATGGATGCTAGCTGAATTGAGGCCAGGAAAGCAAAACCTGGCCTGCTGATGTCCCCAGTGTGTCTTTCCTGGGATGACCCAAGCCTAGCTCCTAGTCCTTCTCAATGAAAGGAAGGTGATGTTACTCACGTGAGCAGGTTCCCAGGTGCTGACAAGGAGCGTTCCTCCCTCCGGCTGACCTCAAATGGGTTCCCAAAGGAGCGCTTCCGAATCATGGTCTTCACCAGGATCTGAGGAGAGATAGATGAGGGAGTAGTGACGGCTGGGCCACAGGGGAAATTCCAGGCACATTCTTCTCCCTTCTTCTTGTCCCCCCTGCCAGGTCCCAGTGCTCAACTCACACAGGCCTTTGTGGGAAACAAGGCAGCAGCCTTCCTACCCAGAAGATGCCAGCCAGAGCCATCCCTAGCCTGGCAGGCAGCTAGCTCCCTGCAGCCAGCTCCCTGACCACCCTAAGGTCTAGACTCCTGAGCCTGACATGTAGGACTTGTCTTATCTAGTCACAACCTACCTGATCACACAATCCTGTAGTCTAGGAGAGCTGGTTTTATGTCACCTGAGCCACTGCTGGGTGGTGCACCCTAAGGGCCCTGAAAGCCACCTGAGACCACCCTACTCCCCACCCTTAATAAGAAATAAGCTATTTATATCATTGATATAATTTTGAGGATAAGACTGCTTTTTCAAAATTGAGACAAAATTCAAATGTGATAAATTCACCATTTTAAGGTACAGCTACTAGTTGATATTCAAAGAGGATCCAGAACACCCCAAGTTTACCTAAACCTCTGGATGCTCAAGAGCTATAAATAAAATAGTTCAGCACTTGCACATAGCCTCTGCGTATTCTGCAGTGTGCTTTAAACCAGCCCTAGATAACTCATAATCATAATAAGATATAAGTTTCTGTCAACAGTCATTAAGCTGAATTAGGGCACACGAAAAGAAGGGCTACATGCTTAGTGAAGGTGGGGTTTGCTTTTGTCTTCAACTTTTTATTTTTTTGTCTTTTTTGAGACAGTCCCTTATAGTCCCAGCTGGCCTGCAACTTGCTGTGTACACCAAGCTGGCTTTCAACTCACAGAGACCCACGGCCTCTGCTTCCCAAGTGCTGGAATTGCTGCAATCAAAGGCATGCATCACCATACTTGGCTTGACCAGCTTTTTTTTAAAGATTTGTTTTTATGTTTCTCCAGTCCCTGATCAATTAAGTTTACAGATGTGGAGGCCAGCTATATATATTTCAGTGGCTTTAGTATATTCACATCGCCATGATCTGTCAGGTTTACATTACCCTAAAAAGGAACCCCATACTTATTAGCAGGCACTCCCCATAGCCTTTCCCCCATAACCCTTGGTAACCATGACTCTCTGTTTACTCACCTATTCTAGACATTAACTATAAATAGAACCATGCTATTAGTGGCCTTTGTATCTGTTTTTAATTTTAATTTTAAAAATTCTTTTTTTTTTGGTCTTTTCGAGACAGGGTCTCCCTGTAGCCCCAGCTGTCCTGGAGCTCACTCTGTAGACCAGGCTAGCCTTGAACTCACAAAGATCTGCCTGCCTCTGCCTTCCAAGTGCAAGGATTAAAGGCATGCCCGGCTTAAAAATTCTTTAACTATCAGATTTCCTCTTTTATTTCCTGTTTGTGGTTATGTTTGGGTGTGCGTGTGGAATGGTACACATGAAGATCAGAGGACAAACCCTGGTACTGATCCTCACCTTCCACCTTGAGACAAGGTCTCTCTTGTTCACTGCTGTATATGCCAGGCTAGCTGGCAAGTGAGCTTCCAGACGATTCTGTCTCTGCCTCACATATCCTAGTAAAGATGTGCTGGGACTACAGATTCAGGTGCTACTAAGCCCAGCTTTTTACATGGGTTCTAGGGATTGGAATGCAAGTTGTTGGGCTTCTGTGGCATCCTATATACACTCCAGCTTGAAGGGATCTGACACACTCTTCTGACTTCTGAGTGTGAATGTGTATACACACACAAACACTGTACACACACTGCACACATGCACATAAGTAAAATAAAATAAACTTAAAAAAAATTTTTTTAATTAATTTTATTTATTTTTGTATGTGTATGAATGTACTGTCTGCATGTAGGTTTGTGCACCCGTGTCGTGCAATGCCGCGGAGGTCAAAAGACGGTCTCGGATTCCCCTGGAACTGGAGTTCTCCTGGAATTGGGAGTTTCAGATGGTTCTCGGCCGCCATGTGGGTGCTGGGGATCGAACCTGGGTCCTCTGTAAGAGCGGTCAGTGCTCTTAACCGCTAGGCTATCTCTCCAGCCCAAAATAAACTTTTAAATTTATTTACTTTTATGTGTATGAGTTTTGCCTTCATGTATGTAAGTGTACCATGTGAATGAAATGCCTTCAAAAGACAGAAGAGGGAGTCAGATTCCCTGGAACTGATTACAGACTGTTGTTAGCCACCATACAGATACTGGGAACCAAACCCACATCCTCTCCAAAAGTAGCCAATGCTTTTAACCACCAAGCCATCTCTCTAGCCCCAGAATAAATTTTTTTAAGAAAAGGAAAAAAAAAACAAAAAAACAAAAACAACAATCTATCAAAAGGTATAAATACTCAAATGTCCCTCAACTGAAGAATAAGAAATTGTAGCCTATCTAATAGTGGAATATTACTCAGCCAAAAAGGTCTGAAACACTGACACCTGCTACAACATACATGAACCTTGAAAACATGGTGCTAGTGAACAAAACCAGACATGAAGGACCATATAGTTCATGATTCCATTGATACCAAATGTCCAGTACAGAAAATCCAGAGAGACAGAAAGTAGATTAGTGGTCACATGGGAAAAGAGGGAGGGGTTTTTTTGTTTTTGTTTTTTTTTTCTTTTTGAGTCAGGGTCTCAGTATGTAGCCTTGGCTGGCCTAAAAGTCACTATCTAGACCAGGCTATCCTTGAACTCACAGAGATCTGCCTGCCTTTGCCTCCTGAGTACTGGGATTAAAGGCTTGATACTTGCTAAGGTTTGTTTGATATGATGAAAATGACTCAGAGGCCAGGAGGAGATCAATGCACAGCATGGTGAATGTCCAAATGCCACTGAGTGGTTCCCTGTGAAATTGTTAAACATGAGTTCCATCTTCATAAGGAAAGGAAAGGCTTGAGAATGAAGGCTGTGTCTATGGAAATGACTTTTCTTTTCTTTCTTTTTTTTTTGGTCTTTTCGAGACAGGGTCTCCCTGCAGCCCCAGCTGTTCTGGAACTCACTCTGTACACCAGGCTGGCCTTGAACTCACAAAGATCTGCCTGCCTCTGCCTCCCAAGTGCTAGGATTAAAGGTGTGCGCCACCACGCCCGGCTTTTTTTTTTTTTTTGAGACACCCTCTTCTGACCTCCGCAGAATTGCATGACACGAGTGCACAAACCTACATGCAGACAGTACACTCATACACATAAAAAATAAATTAAGGGGCTGGAGAGATGGCCTAGCGGTTAAGAGCGCCGACTGCTCTTGCAGAGGACTTGGGTTTGATCCCCAGCACCCACATGGCGGCTAAGAACCATCTTTAACTCCAGTTCAGGAGAATCCGATGCCCTCTTCTGACCTCTGCGGCATTGCACGACACGGGTGCACAAACCTACATGCAGACAGTACATTCATAAAAAATTAATTAAAATTAAAAAGATATTAAAAAAATGAAAAACATGGTAAGCAACGAATTATTCACAATGTATGTTGCAAGTACTGTGGGTTTGGTTTTTTGTTGTTTGTTTGGCTTGGTTTTTTTGGTCTTTCTGAGACAGGGTCTCCCTTTAGTCCCAGCTGGCCTGGAGCTCACTCTGTAGACCAAGCTGGCCTTGAACTCACAGAGATCTGCCTGCCTCTGCCTCCAGAGTGCTGGAACTAAAGGTGTGCACCACCACACCCAGCAGTACTGTGGTTTTATATGCTACTCTGCTCTGAGACAATAGGAGTCACAAAAAGCAAACTTAACTCTTATAAAATTTGGGTTAAGGGTCTCCCTGTAGCCCCAGCTGCCCTGAAAGTCACTATGCACCTTAGTCTGTCTTCAAGTTCACAGAACACAGAAATCCACCTTCCTGTGCCTCCCAAGCCCTGGAATTCAATGCATGCACTACCACTCCTAGGAGGTTAAAGATCCTTTTTTTTTTTTTTTTTTTTTTTGTTTGTTTTCAGACAGAGTCTCCCTGTAGCCTCAGCTGTCCTGGAACTATGTAGACCAGACTGGCCTCCCAAGTGCTGGGATTAAAGGCATGTGCCACCACACCCATCTTTAAAAAAAAAACTTTATTTTTAATTTATGAGTGTTATGCCTACATATATGTAAGTGCACCCATGTTGTGCAATGCCCATGAAGGCCCTGGAACTGGAGTTATAGATGGTTGCTAGCCACCATGTGGGTATCGGGACTTGAACACCTGGGTCTTCTGCAAGAGCAGCCAGTGCTCTTAACCATGGAGCTATCTCTCCAGCCCCAGGTTAAAGATTCTTAAAGAAAACTGTAGCATGATCCAGTTTGAATTAGGGACTAGTTCTCAGCTAGCATCCCTCAGGGCACAACATGGAAGTCATGGGGTTCCTCTGACCCTGCCCCATGACACTAGGCTAGGCAAGGCAGCAGCATACAGGGCCGTGAGACTGGGGTCTATGATTGGCTCTGAGAGATGATGTCATTTTGCTTACAAAAGTGACTCACAGCTTGCAATAAATTGAATTCTCTATTACCATCATCACACAGAATTTCTGGATCCATTATTTTACACGAATACAGGCCGAAGCAGGCCTGGATTTCCAGTGTGGGTGGCTAGTGGGTTAGATGGGGATCAATCAGATCGCTGACCTGGTAAGCTAGCATGGGGTTGGACAGAGACTAATCAGGTCACCAAACTGTGGAATGGATTGTGAGTGGGTGTAGGCTGAAGATTGGCCATCAGCCCACAGCCTGAAATTCCTGTCCAAAGCCCAGCAGTTGGGGGCAGGTGGGACAGCACGGCCAGACAGGAAGCTTTCCGCTCCCCAGGCTAAGGACCTGGGTTGGAAGTACCTCTCAGGTTGGGTTACGAAAGTGACCAACTGACCTCTGCGGTGAGGGGTCAGTCCCCCAGCAGTGACCGCAGGTGGCCACTGTTCCCCTTCCCTTAGCAGGACTGCACTGTATCTGCTCGTATTAAGAGAAGCTTCCTACAGAAAACATTCCTCATTCCTTTCCCATATCATGCTAGATGTGCTGTTTAAATAACTGCTCAAAGGAAGTTCCAAGAGAAATGAAAACAGTCCTAAGAACAGATCTGGCTCACTCTTGATTTAAATGACTTCAGGAATCTTTCCTTAACCAGGCATCACCTCCCATGAGGAAGGCTCTAATCTCCAGCATAGCAAAGTCCCAGTGTGTCCTAGAATGCACTAGCTGCTCTTCTGAGTTTTAGTAAGTGTGCTCCCCTGAGAAAACTGCCCCTCTGTCTGTCAGTCCCCCTCCCACTGGCCTCTGATCCCAAGGAAAGATTGCTCTTTCTGGCAAGACCAGAGTGTTCTGAGAACTGGAACTGGCTAGTCTTTATCAGCTTGAGCCTGGCATGTGATGGGTGCTTAGTATTTGCTGAATGACAGGCAGATGGTTGTGGCTGGACCTCCTAAATTCCAACATGGACCACTTCTCTGTACCTGCCAACCCCTCCCTGCTCTAGCTACCTTGATCCAACCCCTGAAGGCTCTTCCTAAACTCCTGAAGTAGAGATTTAAACCTCCACTTTCCTTGCCCTGCTTCAGCAATGCAGGCTTTAGGAAGCTTTTAGCTGGACATTGCCTGGACTGTTTCTTACTTGGCTGTTTGGTCCTCTACCCCTTCTCAGATGTTTAACACCCTGCTGTTGATTACTTCTTAAGGGAAGCCACTTCTAACCCACTGCAAGGCCAAGTATCCCTCCATGGGGGCATGCCCTGAAGCCCTCCCTATTCTATCATATGCATATCTGTTGGGGCTGACCAGCATCTTTTGCTTATTGTTGTCTGCCTGCCTGCCTAAGAAACTACTTACAAGTGGTTCAAGAATCATTTCCTGAGTGAAGAATTCTTACTCCAGATCTCCAGGACCAGAAGCTTTACCCCAGCAATGTACAGAATAGAGACTGAGTCAGACCTCAGCTTCCTCCCTCATCATGGGCATAGAACAGGTAAGTGGGTAAAGGGTGGACTAGGAGGTGAGTGGGTGTGGGTTGAGTCTGAAAGAGTGGTGGTCATGCAGAGCCCCAGGTTGGGGAGGAAGACATGGATGAGTGCCCAGTCCTAGGGCCCAAGCTCTAAAAGAGGCAAGAGACAGTGTGGGGAAAGCAGGAGAGAGTGGGCAAGCTAGAAGAGCAGGAGCCAGCTCTCAGGCTCCTGAAGGGACCCTCAAGGCGAGGCACTGGACTTTACAGAGTCTCCTGGGTGCCTCCCAGAGCCCACTGGGGCTGGCCAAACATAACCTGAGCTGGAGAGGAGGCCATGGCTGCTCAGAGCCTAAACCCCTGGGGTTCCCATCTCCTAGAGCCAGATACTCCCAAGTAGAGGCTGGCATGGGGTAATACCCACTGTCTCCTGGTTTGGGCTTGAGGACTCAACATTCTGCATCCTTCTTCCAGAGCCAGGACCCAAGTTCAAGGCCAAAAGGTCAGCCCAGTGGCTCTCAAACAAAACCCCATGTCTCAAGAGTATGAAAGAACTTTTGAGATAGGAGGTGGTGGCCCCTAGCCCTGAGAACCATCTGCATGGCTGTGAGACTGGCAGGCTAGTTGCTCTAGAGACTGAAGGCTAACCGGTCGGAACCCGATCTTGAATGCCCGTTGCAAACCCCAGCCTGCTCGTCCTCCTGTGGCTCCTCTCCCCTGACATGCTTTGAAAGCAGGAATTCCAGAAGGCACAGCCTGGCTTGCAGCCTACCCCCACTAGCTTCCAGGCACCTGTCTATGCCTGACCCTGGCTCCTCTTGCCCCACCTCGGGCTCTCTCAGCCCCTGCTCTGTCAGTGGACTTTCCCCGCCTTACCACGGTTGCCAGACTGGGAATGTGTTTGACAGAATTCTCAACCTCCTCTTCAGTCACCTCGACCAGCGTGCAGTTCTCGTCTTCTGATGGCAATGGCTCGGCCCCGTGCCTCGTGACCCAAGGGTGCAGCTTCAACGAATGACAGGAGGGGTGAGGGGAGGGTGCAGCTGGCTCCCACAAGGTCCTGCCAGTGAGCCAAGCCAAGAAGGGCATGCAGGAAGGAGAGGCTGGGCCTGGGGTTCCACATGCAGGAGACCTAGGGACCCAGGCACTGAGCAAGCGAGTGAGATGGGAAGAAAGAGAACAGCCGACAGAGCGGGCGGCACGGGAAGGGAGATGTGTGCAGAAGCAGTTCTCTATGTGGCCCCAGGTCACGGCAGGAGCAACCAGGGCCTGGCACTGGCCTTACCCATACACACCCACTGTCTCCAGTGACTCCCGGACAAAAGAGGCTCTGCTGGGAGTAAGCACTTTCTCCCATTCCACGAAAGGGGAAAGTGGCTCAGGCAGTACAGTGGGACCGGCTGGAGGGGCATACTCAAGAAAGGACTCAGGCCCCCTCCCTGGGGTCCAAGTCCTTATTTGTGACTTTCGGAGCTGCTCCTCCTGAGCTACCCTCCAGTTCTTGTTAGCCATATACTGAGATTCCTCTTTTTTTAATTATGATTTTTTTTTAACACACTACAAGAGTGGATTATGATTTTTAAAGACAGGGACTCATGTACTTCAGGCTGCCCTCAAACTGTGTAGCCAAGGATGACCTTAAATTTCTGATCCTGCCTCAGGATCCCAAGTGCTGTGATTATAGGCATGCACCACCACATCCAGCTCATGCAGTGCTGGGTGGACCCAGATCCCATGAATGCTAGGCAAGCACTCTACCAACTGAGCTACATCCCCAGCCCCATCCGGATTTTTTTAATTTTTTTTTTTTTTGAGATAGGGTTTCACTATATAGCCCCTGGCTAGCCTGAACTCAGTATGTAGATGAGGCTAGCCTCAAATTCACAGAGAGTTCCACTTGTCTCTGCCTCCCGAGTGCTGAGACTAAAGGCATATGCTACCACACCTGGCAAGATTTTTTTTTTTTTTTGAGGGGCCAGATGTATGCAGGGGGCATTGGTAGGAGGTGAGGATGGTCAAGGTCTCTCCAGGGTCTCTGCAATAGAATTCAGTGGGTGAAGGTTGAACTGCTCACTCACTTCCTCCCACTCTTGCTGCAGTTCCTCAAAGGGACCGGCCCACGTATTTAACAGGACCAAAGAAAGCACTTGAGGTTCAGCAGCCAGTGCACAAAGGCCCCAGATCACTGAAGGATAAACACCACCAGCACAAGCCAATGGGAACAAGCACAGGTGGCCCACCTGATTAGTCACAGATCCCCCTCCCTTCAATCACAGTGGACACATCCATCAACACACTCCTCCCCACTCCCACACCACCCATCGGCCCAGAGGCGCCAGGACATGGGAAGGCAGTGGTGCCAGGAGGGCGTGGTACTATGCACAGGACTGAGCCAAACCATTAGAACCACAAGACACAGGCATCAAGTGTTGGCCTCTTTAGCCAGCAGTAGCCAAGTACCTTGATTTCTGGCACCACAATCCTTGACTCTGGGTTCTTGTCCAGCATCCGGGTGATCAGATCTTTCAAGTCTTCAGCTATATCAGGCCTGGGGAGTGGAGACATACCAAGGGTGGGTCACAGAAAACTCAGGAATATGTCTGCCAAGGAATCAGAAGGAGGTTAGGACCAACAGAGAGGCAATACTCACTGGTCTGGAAACTCCAGGGCCTGACTCTTGATCTTACTGTGCAAACACATGATTCTCTCATCCATGAAAGGGCACTGTGGAAAGAGGCCAGAGAGTGTGGTGGTCACTGGCTGCCACTTGCATCCTTCAGAGGCCACCTATGCTGTGTTATTCCTCATGGACTACAGTAGAGAGATCATCAGCTGAGGCCCAGGCTCCAATCTCCCACCTCCAAGTTCTATAAGGCCCAGGAATGTCTTGAAGGACTAGAGCCCTTACCAACCACACCAAAGCCCCTGGGCCCCCCTTCAGTTTCCTGCACTTACAAAAGCAAATAATCCTCTGCACACACCTACCTGGGAAACAATAAGAACACTATGCAAACTACCCGTGGGACAGCAGCAGTGATTACAGGGGCTTACCTTAGCTCAGATTCCATATGACACTTTCTGTGACATCCAATCTACATCGCCCACCACCTGGAATGATCTCCCTACCCTTAACTGCAAGTCTAGTTCTCGCTACCTCTGAGAAAATTCCCCTGAGGTTACCTGCAGAGTAGACCCACCTCAATCTTGCCAATCATGGAATTCCCCGGCTCTGTACCTATTCCTGACAGTCAGGCATTTGCTGATCACATAACTCCTCTGTTGGGAGATAATTCCCATCATCTCTAGGACCTCAAAGTTTCCTGTCTGTCTGTCTCTCTCTAGGAATGTCCTTGAATGAAGTAGGGGCTCAGTAAAAATCTGCTGAATTAATGAATGCTTCAATTAGTCCAGTCTCTCGGAGGCTGTAAGACATAAGGATTGGGCTGCGGTGCGCCCAGTGGTACACCTGGTGCTGGCATATACAAGGTTCTGGGTTTGAGTGCCAGCTCAGCGGTAGATGGATAATGGGTTTTCACTCTACAATTCTTTCAACTTTATGTGGGACTGAAAGTTTTTCTAAACAAATGTTGGGGGAAATGGTTAAAACTCTTAAGCACTCCTACCCAGGAGTGCCCACTCATAAAGGGAAGAATCCAGTTATACTGCTCACAAGATCAAACTAAACTTCACAGTTATAAACAGAAGCCTCTAAAACATCAATAACATTGAGACAACAGAAGAGCCTCAACAACAAAAAGAAAAAGCAGCACTCCCTAAATCAGTAAGGCCCAATGAACTGTGATTCCCATTCCAATTTTATCCCTGGCAATGGTGTCTAGAAACACTCTGATAAATGTCAAAGCAGTACTAGGCAAAGAGAAGAGTACAGTGATTGATTAGAGGCATCTGTCTAAGGCTTAGGTGTGGAGAGAGGTAGTGTATTTGTTTCCCTGCCCTGAACTTATCAACTATTTACAACATCCAGAGTCTCTGTTGATCCTTTGGGGTTTGTTTGTTTGTTTGGTTGGTTGGTTTTTGTTGTTGTTGTTTGTCTTTTTGAGACAGGGTCTCCCTTTAGTCCCAGCTGGCCTGGAGCTCACTATGTAGACCAGGCTGGCCTTGAACTCACAGAGATCCCCCTGCCTCTGCCTCCCGAGTGAGGCAGATCCTTCTGTTTTATGAGTATTTTTGCACATATGAGAATATCATACAGAGATACATGTATTAAGGAGGATTTTTTTGTATTTACATCTATAAACAAATCAGTACTGTCTCCCTGGAAGGGGACCATTAACCCAGGCGGTCATCCACACAGAGCACTCAGAAGATAGGAATGCCCCCCTCTTACCTGGCCAAAGACAAAGCAGTAGAGTGTCACACCCATGGCCCAAACATCCAGGGCCTGCAAGAAAAATAGAGCTTAGTGTGATGGGCCAGAGGCAGGGAAGGGCACCTGATGCTTTTGCCTAATTTTAACTAAGCCTTCAACCTCCTTAGGGAACCACCTCTCCTTAATCCACACTGTTAGAGTGAGGCTGACCCTGTCTCCTACCCCGCTTGGTGAGGACACAACAGAGGCCCGGCCAATGAAAGCACAACTTCCCCCAGCCATAGTGACTGGTCCAAGGATGAGCACATGACCCACACTGTGCCAATCAGAGTCAGTTCAGTACCAGGGTTTTTTGTTAGATTTGGTTGTTATTCAAAGAGGAATGTTCTGGCTTCTGAGGAAGCCTAAAGATGCTGGTGCCTGATCCAGCTACCGGGGAAGCCAGTTCAGGAGAATGGAACTGAAAGATGGGAGACACAGATGTGTTTGAGTCCCTATGTCAGGCTGTCCCCACTCACCAGCTATCTCCCAGTTTGCTTCAGCTGTCAACTTGTTTTTTGTTTTTCTTGCTTTGTTCTGTCTTTTGGTATTTTGAGACAGGGTCTCTCAATAGCCCTAGATGCCCTGGAACTCTGTATGTAGATCAGGCTGGCCTTGATCTCACAGAGATCTACCTGCCTCTGCCTCCCAAGGGCTGGGATAAAGGCGTGCACTACCACGCCCAGTTTCAGCTGTCAACTTGACATAGCCCAGAATTATCTGAAGAAGCCTCATTGGGAGGAGTGGCTCAATCAAACTGCCTTGTTCAGATTTTCTTTTCTATTTTTTGAGGCAGGATTTCACTATATAGCACTTGCTGACCTGGAACTTACTGTGTAGACCAGGCTGGCCTTGAACTCACAGAGATCCACCTGGAATTTAAGGTATGTTGTGCTATGCCTGGCAGGGCATTCTTAATTGCTAATTGATATAGGAGGGTCCAGTGTCTGTCTTGGTTTTATAAGATACCTGAACTTGAGCCTGGGAGCAAGCCAGTAAGCAGCTTTCCTCTGTGGTCTCTGCTTCAAGCTCCTGCCTTGGCTTCGCAATGATGGACTTTAACCTGTGAGCTGAAGTAAACCCTTTCCTTCCCAAGTTGCTTTTGGTCTTGGTGTTTATAACAACAATAGTAAACAAACAAGGACAAGCTACATGACCTGGTGGGTTTGTTGCATAAATCTGCTTCCACAGGCCTTTTTGCTACTGACAATCAAAGGAATCTTATACAGGCAGAACTTAGCAGCTCAGTAGGTCTGAACTTACCTTTCCAGAGAAGATCTTCCGGGTCTCTGAGAGCGACTCGGGTGCCATGAAAGCAGGTGTGCCCACAGTGTTAGAGAGCAAGGCATCACTGCCCTTAAACTCATTGCTCACACCAAAGTCAGCAATCTTGATGTGGCCATCTTCTCCCACCAGCAGGTTGGAAGGTTTGATGTCCCGGTGGATGATCTTCTGGTAGTGTACTGGGTGTGGAAGACACCAATAGAAGACAGGGGGAGGAAAACCCCATGAGAATCTCCACTGACCATATGGCCTAGCATGTCCCTGATGCTTCATTTCCCAGGCCCCAGGCCCTCCCCACACATGCTCGGAAAGATAAAGAAGAATGTGTTCAAGATCATTTACCCCAAGGTCTCAAAGCACCAATCACCTAAAGCAATTTGGTATACAGTTTCTGCTGAATTTGGCTTCCAGATAGGCACAATGATACTTGTGACAGTCAAACAGTTTCTTTCACCAATGGCCAACATTCATCTTGGTCACCAAATCAACCGTGGCTAGAGCAAGTGCATTTGAAATCTGAACCACGAAGCCAAATTGGGAGCTTGGCTTGTTACTGTCAATGTCAGTGTATGGCAACAGACAATACTGTGCTCTGGAAGCCCCAAGTGCCAGGGATGAGGCAGCAGTTGGTGATGCAGTAATAACAGAAGTAGCTTCCTTTTTTGAGTACCAGTCCAGGACTTTATCCCGTGTAAGTGCCTTACATTTATCCCAGTTAAATGTTAAAAGAATTCTCTATGAAAGGCAGGGGTAAGAGTCAAATCAGCCAACAGGAGCAGAAAGCACCCCTGCCCATTAGAACCACTGAGGGCTACTAGCTGATCTCAGAACTTGGGAGATACTTTATCTTCAGATCACAGATGAGCAAACCAAGGGGTGCCAGGGCTGCTGACTAGAATAGGGGATTATGTGAGTACTGTGGCTACTAGGCCAGGTCTGCACAGAAAGAGGACTGAAGCTCACTACTGGGCTGGGGAGATGGCTCAGTCAGTAAAGTGCTTGCCTTTTTTTTTTTCTTACTATGTTACCCTGGCTGGCCTAGAACTGGCTATGTATACCTGGCACCCATGTAAAAAAGAACTGAGCATGATGGTGTGCTCTTATAATCTCAGCAGTGGAAAGGTAGAGACAGGTGGATCCCAAAACCTCACTGGCCTATTTAGTGAGCGCTAGGCCAATGAGAGACCCTGTCTTACAAGATGCTGTAACTGGGGCTGGAGAGATGGCCTAGAGCGTGACCGCACTTACAGAGGACCCGGGTTCGATCCCCAGCACCCACATGGCGGCCAAGAACCGTCTGAAACTCCAATTCCAGGAGAACTCCAGTTCCAGGGGAATCCGAGACCCTCTTCTGACTCCGTGGCATTGCACGGCACGGGTGCACAAACCTGCATGCAGACAGTACATTCATACACATACATAAATAAATAAAATTTTTAAAAAATTTAAAAAAAAAACAAGATGCTTTAACTCAATATATTTAAAAGGGCTGTTCTCAACATGGAAATGACTGATAATGATAATAATAATAATAATAATAATAATAATGGTAATAAGCTGGACATGGTGGCGCAAGCCTGTAATCCCAGCACTTGAGAGGCAGAGGCAAGCAGATCTCTGTACACCAGCCTGGTCTACAGAGCAAGTTCCAGGCCAGCTGGGGCTACAGGGAGACCCTGTTTCAAAAAGACCAATAGTAGTAGTAATAATAATAACAACAACAACCACAAAACACGTTGGAGAGCTCCTGGGGGAAAGCACTGTGTGGTCCTCTGGCTTGCACATGCATGTACACACACATACACAAAAATTCACTATCGCTGCTGCTCTCCATTTTCCTGTGGCAGGAAAAAGGGCTTCTGCCACCACCACCACCAAGAGCACAGCCCCAGGCCGGTCCCTGAGGCTGCAGCTCACAGTCCTATTTCCCCACCCACCTCCTTTGCTCCAGCAGAGAAATGAGACACTTTCCATTTTCCACCCACTGGCTGGGATGCTAACTATCCCAGGGGTGAGGAGTTCTCCCACAGGCATGGCTTACAGTACTCAATGCCTTTGATCAGATCCTGGAAGTAGAATCGGGCCTGGTCTTCAGAGAGTGGTTTGAGGGTGGGCACTTCCATCACAGGCCTAAAAGGAGTCAACAAGTGTGTGAACAACATAAATCCGAGCCAGCCAGCCCTTTCCCGCTCTTCCCCCAGAGTCCAGCTCCCCTCACTCAGCTTTGCAGGTAGAGAAGCCTTCCGGCCTTGCACCTAGGAGATACTCACCCTTGGGTGACCAGCTCAAACACTGTGGGAAAAACAAGGAAGTAAAATGTCACATTAGGACACTGGAAATCATCTCTAGCCTCATCTACCCCACCTCCAAGCACCTCTAAAGACATGGAAAAGCACAGAAACGAATCCTGGGAGGGCTGGCTGAGACACACAAAGTCCATGAACCAAAGCTGCTCAACACCACACTTACTAAGTGCCATTTAGAAGGCAAAGGACCAAAGATCCATGATGTTCCCAGGACCCTAATCTGACCTTATTTTTAGTACTCAAAATGGCCAAGGAGAGCTGGACTTGGTGATTCAGGCCTGTACGCCCAACTATTGAGATGGCTAAGGTGGTAGGATCACAAGTTCAGGGGCAGCCTGGGCTACAGAGTAAATTCAAGTCCAACCTACCCAACTTAGTGAGAGCCTGTCTCAAAATAAAATAAAAAGTAAAATGAAGTCTGGGGAAGTACTCATATGCCATGCAAGTACTGCTCAGTGATGCAGTTCTTGCATGGCATATGAGGTCCTGGGTTTGAGCCCCAGTAACACATACATTCCCCACAGGAATGCACAATGGAAAACAAGACAGGAGAAAGGAAACAGGTGGCACTGGCTCCTAGGCTCCTTTTTATTCTTCTACTTGGAATGGAAGGTGTCAGGAGGAGGACAGATGCTAAGCCATGTCCCTGTGATGGTTACCTTTAGATGTTAACTTGACACAACCTAGAATCACTTGGGAAAGAGTCTCAGTGAGAGATTGTGTACATCAGGTTGGCCTGCAGGCATGTCTGTGGGGAAATGTTTGACTGCCTTAACTGGTGTGGGAAGACACAACCTGGCACCTTGTGGTAGTGGCCTACATAAAGGACAGGAAGGAAAGCTTTGCTTTTTGGCTCACTTGGCCTTCATTCTCACTGTTGAGTTTATCTATCCTGTTGCTGCTGATGGTAATGATTCCTTCACTTCTATCAGAACCAGCCTCTAAGCGCATCCAACTTAGACCAAAGAACAGCAGCTGTCCAGAAATCCTTCAGGCCTTAGGTATCAGATCAAGCCACTAGCCTCATGGATTGAGCAACTACCTACTCAGTTCTCAGTATCTCCAGTGTAAGATGGACACTGTGGGACTACTCTGACTGTATTGTGTAAAGCAGACTTAAGCTGGGTGTGGTGGTGCTCCCCTCCAGCACAGCTTTGATCCTAGCACTCAAGAGACAAAGAGACAGGCAGATCTCTATGAGTTCCAGGCCAGCCAGGGTGACATAGTAAGACCTTGTCTCAAAAACAATTACAACTACAACAACAACAACAACAAAAACAAAAAAAAATGCCAGGTATAGTGGGACATATTTTAATCTAATTTTTAATTCTAGTACTTGGGAAGGATCAACAGGAAGATCTGTGAGTTCTAGGCCAGCCTGATCTACATAGTGAGGTCCAGGCCAGCCAGGAACTGTGTCTGTACTTATAAGCCAGAGGGCATCCAAAACCCCTGCAGCTGGACAGTTGTGAGCTGCTCTATATGGACGCTAGAATCTGAACTCTGGTCCTCTGGAAGAACAGCAACACTCAAATGCTGAGCCAAATGCTGGGCCATCTCTCTAGCCCTATAATATTTGTTAACTGAACAACTGCTTCAGATACAGTTCATAGCCTTTTGAAATCAGGCTTGAGAAAATTATGCTGGGAGCACCATTCTAAGCCCAAATGACTTAAAAATTTTTTAAATCTTTACTTATTTTTATTTTTATGTGTTTTGCCTACATGTATGAGTGCACCCATCCATGCAGTGCCCACAAAGGCCAGAAGAGGGCACTGTGTCCCCTAGAACTAGAGTGGCCAGTTGTTAGCTGCCATGTGGATGCTGGGAACCAAACCCAAGTCCTCTGCAAGAGCAACCAGCCATCTTAACCACTGAGCCATCTCTCCAAGCCCTAATTTTTTTTGTTTTTTAAGATTTATTTTATACATAATTTATGCAATGTGCACATGCATGCAGGTGCCTGAACAAGCCAGCAGAGGATGTCAGATCTCCTGGAGCTCAAGTTATGGGGTGGCTGTGAACTGCCAAATGTGGGTGCTGGAAACCAAGCTCAGTTCCTCTGGAAGAGCAGTTTGTGCTCTTAACCACTGAGCCATTGTCTCTCCAGCCCCTACAAATGATTTTTTACATTTTCTGATTTCTGTTGTATTTCCTTAGATTTCACTTACCATTTCTTTAATTTGTCTGTATCTATAAACCATGTAAATTAGCACTTATTTAATCTTTTTCTTTTTCTTTTTTGGGGGGATGGAGTCTTTTCAAGACAGCATCCCCTCTAGCCCTATCTCTCCTGGAACTCACTAAGTAGACCAGGCCAGTTTGAGCTCACAGAGATCCACCTGCCTCCGCCTCCTGAGTACTGGGATTAAAGCCGTGCACCACCAGACCCGGATAATGTTTTTCTTTTTAGTATTTGCATATCTTTTTTAATTTCAGTGCTAGGAACTGAACCCAGATTTTGCACATCTGAGGCAAGTGACTACCAGTAAGCTACATCCCCTAATGATTTTCTTTAAATTGACTCAGTTTCTAATTGTGTTGCTGTTGCTGTTGTGGAGATAGGGTCTCATGTAGCCCGTGCTGGCCTCCAATTCTCTATGTAGCCAAAAATGACCTTCGACTTCTGATCTTCCTATCTCCATCCCCAGAGTGCTGAAATTACATGCCATGCATCAACACACCCAATGTCCTCACCATTTAAAAATTAGGTCTCTGAGGACACAGCTGAGCCCTTTTTTTTTTTTTATTTTTTTTATTTTTAATTTTTATTTATTTTTTTTAAGGGATTCACAATATGAGAGCACAGTTGTTTTCAGATCACATTAACATTGCTCAGTCTGCCTGAGCCTTTTCTTTCTGTGTGTAATGCCATATCCTCAAATCCCCTCCCAGGCTCTGAACACCATACCATCAATTCCCAAACTGAGCATGCTTACTCCTGACCCCACCTTCTTACTTAACTAGCTCTAAACTAGTTGTTGATGGTCTCAGCCTCAGGGGCTTTGCACCTGCTGTTCTCCCTGCCTGGAATGCCCTTCCTTAGATGTAACAGGTGGAGTGCTTGACATTCAGGGGCTGAAAGGTCATCTCCTTCCTGAAGTGACCCACCCACCACTCTCTCTTAACCCTGTTTAATCACCCTCAAAATATCTGAAGTCCTCAGGTTTATTTAGTTGCCAATACTGTCTTCCTGTCCAGGATGTCAGCTGCATGATAACAGGGGCCTCCTCTACCCTGTCACCCCATCCTCAATCCCTACAATAGCACTGGATATATATTAGGTGCTCAATAAAGAACTGCAAATGAATTCATAGGAGATCTAGATTTTAAAAGTCCCAGCAAGAACTCCCTTCCCTGTTTTAAACCAGGGGTATAGGCTCCTATGAGGGCCATCTGGACCAAGACATGGAACCCTGCACTTGGTGGCATGTTCTGAGGCTGCCCCTATGCCAAGAAGATATCTGGACACTAGTAATGCAGCTACTTCAGTATGAATGGGGTAAGGGGGTCTTACCCATATATAGATGGTCCTCATTGGGGTCATCCAGGACCTGTTGGCACAGCCGCCCAGGGACAGGAGCAAGGAGAGAGAAGAACAGATGTGAGCAAGAAGAAACAGAGTATATGATGGCATGCTGCACAGGAGGGCACCCTCCCACCTTTCTTCCATGCCCAGCATGTGAGAACCAACTTCACCTAGCAAGTAAGCACTGGCCAGGCAGTTCAAGTCCAGAACACCCTGGCTGGACACATAGTAGGTACCCAGGAAACACATGATACATAAACAAACTGGTTGGAAGTCTTATTGTGTGAGGTGGAAAGATCAGATTCCATGTGGTACCAGAAAGAAGAGAGATCCCACCAGACTCAGGTCCCTGTAAACCATGTGGGTGGACTTCATTTAGATGGCCAACTCCGGCACTAAAGAATTGAGACTGTGAACATACCATGACAACCGGACAGAGAATAGCCTAAAGCTTCCCTCTTCCTCCCCCCCCCCCTTCCTTTGCCTCCCCTCCTCCCCCTACACTCTTTTAGGGAGTGCCATGGGAAGGATCCCTGGGTAGACTAGGCTTCCAGTCTCTTCCACATCACTCACCTTTTCCAATCATCTAAGATGCACAAGACAGCAGGTGCTAAGGAACGAAGGCACCCCTGGCATAGCGCGGCAACCCACCTGAAGCCTGTGGGCAAGTGTGATCCAGGATGGCCATGGACCCAGGTAAGGGGTGGCAACAGCCTCCCATCTCTCAAAGGAAAGGATATACTGCCCCAAATATCTGGGCCTTCAATTTTTTTTTATTTTTGGGGTCTTTTTTGAGACAGGGTCTTCCTGTAGCCCCAGCTGTCCTGGAACTCACTCTGTAGACCAGACTAGCCTTGAACTCATAAAGATCCGCCTGCCTCTGCCTCCCAAGTGCTAGGATTAAAGGCATGTGCCATCACGCCCGGCCCTATTTTTACTTTTTTTTTTTTTTTTTTTGGTCTTTTCGAGACAGGGTCTCCTTGTAGTCCCAGCTGTCCTGGAACTCACTCTGTAGACCAGGCTGGCCTTGAACTCACAAAGATCCACCTGCCTCTGCCTCCCAAGTGCTAGGATTAAAGGCGTGCGCCACCACGCCTGGCTTATTTTTACTTTTTATGTGTGTTAGTGTTTTACCTACATGACCCATGCGTACCCATGTGTGCAATGCCTGTACAGGCCAGAAGAAGGTATTGGATCCCCTGAAACTCCATGGAGTGACAGATAGTTGTTAGCCATCATGTGGTGCTGGGAAGAGAACATGGGTCTTCTGCAAGAGCAGCTAGTGCTCCTAATCTCTCCAGTCCCATTTTGTACGTGGTTATCCTTTCCCTGCAATGTTCTTCCCTATTACCTTCGCCAACCAGGAAATAACCATGGCCACCTCAGACATCACTTCTGAGAAGCCTTCCCTTCCCAGGGTAGTTGGTGAACATAGTCCTTTATCACATTGTTGACAACCTCATCCAGACAGGACCTGGGTCTCCTGGGGATTCCCAAGTCACCTTCAGAAGGTCTATCAGATGAAATCCATTTTCACTTTAAGACAATAGGGATTTTTCTTACTCTCTTCTATTTTCAATGTCCAGCAAGCACAAGGCAGACTCACTTCAGGATGAACCAGATATAAGAATCCACATGCCTCTTATTAAGCCAAATATTAACAAGAACAAAAAAAAAATGTAAAAATCAAAAAATATAAAATAATTTTTTGGTTTCAGAAAAGAGTTATTTGGGGCTGTGGAGATGGTTCAGTTAATCAAGTGTTTGCCTTTCAAATACAAGGACCTGAGTCCCAAGAACCCTTGGAAAAAAAAAAAAAAAGCCAGGCAAGGACTAGAGATATGACTCAGTGGTTAAGGGAACATACTGCAGGCTGGCCTTGAACTCACAGAGCTCCACCTGCCTCTGCCTCCCAAGTGCTGGGATTAAGGCATGTACTACATGCCCAGCTTAAAACAATCTTTTTTTATTATTTTTTATTATTTTTATGAGTATGAGTATATTGCCTGCATGTGTCTGTAAGTGCATCTGTATTATGCAATACCTGCAGAGTCAGAAGAGGACATTGGATTTCCCTGGAACTGGAGTTATGGATGATTGTTAGCTACCATGTGGGTGCTGGGAATCGAACCTGGGTCCTCTGCAAGAATAGTGAGTGCTCTTAACCACTGACCCATCTTTCCAGCCCCAAAATAATCTTTTTTAAAAAGCCAGGCATGGCCTGGGTGGTATAGGGGTGATAAAAAGGGGCGTGGTGGCGCACCCCTTTAATCCTAGCACTCGGGAGGCAGAGGCAGGCGGATCTTTGTGAGTTCAAGGCCAGCCTGGTCTACAGAGCGAGTTCCAGGACAGCTGGGGCTACAGGGAGACCCTGTCTCGGAAAGACAAAAAAAAAAAATAAAAAGAAAG
>VZQC01001733.1:120428-160389 GCA_009823505.1 Rhizomys pruinosus | reverse complement strand
AGAGAGAGAGAGAGAGAGAGAGAAACAGAGAGAGAGAGAGAGAAAGAAAGAGAGAGGAAGGAAGGGAGGGAGGGAGGGAGGGAGGGAGGAAGGAAGGAAGGAAGGAAGGAAGGAAGGAAGGAAGGAAGGAAGGAAGGAAGGAAGGAAGGAAGGAAGGAAGGAAGGAAAGAAAGAGAGCCAGGCATGCATTGTAGTACATGCTTGTAATCCTGGCACTGAGGAGGTAGAGACAGGAAGACACCTCCCCCGCCCCCACGGCTCTATGGTCAGCCTAGTCTAATTGGAGAATTCTAGGCCAGTGAGAGACACTATCTCTAAAAACAAGGTGGAGGGGCTGGAGAGATGGCTCAGCAGTTAAGAGCACAGGTCCTTCTTGCAGGGAACCTGAGGCTCAGTTCCCAACACTCACTGGTGACTAACAATTATCTGTAATTCTAGTTCCAGGGAATCGGAAACTCTCTTCTGGCCTCCACAGGCATTGTACACACATGGTGCTCTTACATACATACAGGCAAAACACTCATACACATAAGAAAAATAAATTTAACAAAAAGAGGTGGAGGAAGCAATTAAATGACTCAGTGTGCAAACACACCTATTGCCAAACCTGATGTTTTGTTTGGTTTAAACTCAATCCCTCGGGGCTGAAGAGATGGCCTAGCAGTTAAGAGCACCGACTGCTCTTGCAGAGGACCCAGGTTTGATCCCCAGCACCCACATGGCGGCTGAGAACTGTCTTTACCTCTAGTTCCAGGGGAATCCAACAGCCTCTTCTGATCTCCATGGCATTGCACAACATGGGTGCACAAACCTACATGCAGACAGTACACTCATACACATAAAAAAATTAAAAAAGCATGTGCCACCATGGCCAGCCTACTTGAAAAACAAAAAAAAAGCACTGACTGCTCTTACAGAGGACCAAGGTTCGATTCCCAGCACCCACACGGTGGCTAAGAATCATCTTTAACTCCAGTTCCAGGGGAATCTGACACCCTCTTCTGACCTCCGTGGCATTGCACGACACGGGTGCACCAACCTACATGCAGACAGTACATTCATACATATACAAAAATAAATAAAATTAAATTAAAAAAACCTAAAGTGGGCAAGTTCAGTATGGTGGCACACGCCTTTTTTTTTTTTTTCTTTTGGTATTTTTGAGATCGGGTCTCCCTTTAGTCCCAGCTGGCCTGGAGCTCACTCTGTAGACCAGGCTGGCCTTGAGATCCACCTGCCTCTGCCTCCCGAGTACTAGGATTAAAGGCGTGTGCCACCACGCCCAGCCTGTGGCACACACCTTTAATCCCAACACTTGGGAGGCAGATCCCTGTGAGTTCGAGGCCAGCCTGGTCTACATAGTGAGTTTCAGGTCAGCTGGGGCTACAGGGAGACCCTGTCTCAAAGAGACAAAAATAGATGAAAGAGAGAAAAAATAAATAAAAAGAAAGAGAGAGAGAGAGAGAGAGAGAGAGAGAGAGAGAGAGAGAAAGAGAGAAAGAAAAAAGCACCCACATGATGGCTCACAACTATCTGTAACTCCAGTTCCAGGCAATCTGACATCCTCTTCTGTATGTAGTACACCTCATACACTCTCTGTGAAGGCCAGAGGAAGGTGACAGATCCCCTAGAACTGGAGTTATAAGCCATTGTTAGCTGGCATGTAAGAGCTGGGGACTGAACTCGGGTCCTCTTCAAGAGCAGCCAGTGATCTTAACTGCTTGTTTTTCCAGATCCTTGTTTTCCATTTATTAAAGACAGGGTCACATTGTTTTGTTTTATTTTTTAAATAGATCAGTCGTCAAACTGCCTTTTTTTTGTTTTTTTTTAATTTTAGTTATTTTTGTAAGTGTATGAATGTACTGTCTGCATGTAGGTTTGTGCACCCGTGTCATTCAATGCCGCGGAGGTCAAAAGAGGGTCTCGGATTCCCCTGGAACTGGAGTTCTCCTGGAATTGGAGTTACAGACGGTTCTTAGCCACCATGTGGGTGCTGGGGATCGAACCCGGGTCCTCTGTAAGAGCGGTCATCACTCTTAACCGCTAGGCTATCTCTCCAGCCCCAAGACAGGGTCACATTGTAACCCAGGCTTGAACTCCTGATTCTCCTGTCTACCTCCCAAATGCTGGGATTACAGGTGTGTGCCACTGTGCTGGGTTCAGTTTATATTTTAAATTTATTTTTTTATGTGTATGAATGTACTGTCTGCATGTATGTTTGTGCACCCGTGTCGTACAGGGCCTCAGAGGTCAGAAGAGGGTGTTGAAGTCCCCTGGAACTGGAGTTCTCCTGGAATTGGAGTTTCAGACGGTACTCGGCCGCCATGTGGGTGCTGGGGATCGAACCCGGGTCCTCTGCAAGAGCAGTCGGTGCTCTTAACCGCTAGGCTATCTCTCCAGCCCCATCAGTTTATATTTTAATATGATACATATGAATAAATGTAACTGATATATACAACAGCAAATTAAGGTCTGCTGTAATCTGAGTATGATATGTCCCCACACAGGCTCATGTGTGGAAGTCCCCAACTGGTGACACTATTTGGGAGATGGCAGAAGTAGGTAAATTCAAAGACAAGTATTTTAAGGCTTTCCTTCCTTCCTTCCTTCTTTCCTTCCTTCCTTCCTTCCTTCCTCAACCCCTTCCTCCTTCTCTCCCTTTCTTCCTCCCTCCCTTCCCACCTCATTTCTGTTTTGCCTCAGACCCCATGCAACAGAGCCAGCAGAACATAGACTGAACTGTGAGCTGAAATAAATCCTTCCTCATATTAAATTGTTTCTCCCGGTATTTGCTACTCTGACAAAGTGCTAACACAAGTCTTTGATAATGTTCGAGAACATCAAGCCATCTTGAGACAAAAAGTCTGAGAACTGATGTGGGCCAAGGCTAAATGTAGTGTGCGCCTGAGTCCAGCTCCCCTCCAGCATTTGTAAATAAAGGCTTTATTAGGACACAATTATGCTCATGTATTTTACGTAAATTTTAGTTGTTATTATTGTATGTAAACATGCACACACTCATGCCACAATGCTCTCATGACATCAGAGGAAAACAGCTTTGTGGAGTCAGTTCTCCCCTTTCAACTTTACATTGGTTCCAGGGATTGAACACAGTCGGTCAGGTGTAGCCACCTCCTTTGTCTGTTAGAGACAAATAGCACCCAGCACGCTAGGGGTTAACAAATTTCCTTAGACTCAGAAGACAAAGGAATGCCTGTGCCAAATGCCTGTGCCAAATGCCTGTGCTGGCTCCCTCCCAGGATGCTGGGAGCAAAGCTTCACCTGAACCCAGAACTCTGGGAACAGGATAGAAAGATTGTAGCCCTCACAGGCTTAGGCAAACAACTCTTGCTTTGTGCAAGTATGCTTCAATACACATACTATGCCTTTGTCAGTTCTCCTGACTATAGTGATAAGGAAATGCCTGTGTGTTTTGCACTGCTTAAGCATTAAACATGTACAAACTTTCCTAATAAAAGCCTTTCAGGGTACTGTAACAGGCACTCCTGAGCAGTATAGCCTAGAGTCTCCTGGTCTCAACTTCAGCTCCTCAGCACCAGTTCCTTCATGGTGGCCAGTCAGGCTTGTATATCAGGCAGCAACAACCTCTACCCACTAAGCCACTTTGCTGGCCCTCACTTGTTTATATGTGTGGTTATTTCTGTGTTTCAACTACCCATATGTGTAGAAGGAGGGACTGCTTCCAAGAGATAGAAGTGGGAAAAGGACAAGCTGCGGAGCTTCAGCCCCAACCTTTACATGTGTCAGATGGGAGCAACAGACGTCCCAAGGCGTGCCAGTCCATGCAGTGCAGTGGGGTGGGGAGCCGGTGTGACGCAGCGAGGTCTTCAGCCCTGCAGCTGCCGACTAATGGGATTTAGTTCTCCATGGAAACTAGCAATGAGCTGAGTAGGTATTAACAAAGCCAAGACTGGACCATCAGCCTCCCCCTCCCTCCTCTGCATCCCTCCTCACCTCCACCAGCTTCACCACATTGGGGTGGTCCAGCTTCTTGAGGATAGCAATTTCCTGGTATACTTGTTCAATGGGGCCCCTGGGCTGGATGCAGCCCCCTGGAGATGGGCGGGTACCTCGGGGTGGGGGACGACCTGCAGGGGACACAAAGAGTTAGGGCAAAGAGACCTTGTTCTGTAGAAAACAGATAGTGGTGGGACAACCAAAGGGGCAAGAGCTTGGCAGGGCTGGAGTGGCTGATGCCAGCAGAAGCTTTGTTTTGTTTTGTGCTTTTTCTCTTCATCTATCTGTTTTGCTGCTGGAAATCAGGGAGCCTGGAACCCCCAGCCCTCTTATTCAGCCTTTCTGTTAATCTTCACATGCCCAGTCCACACAAGGACAGGGACACACTGAAGATACTGACCTGGCTCAGCTGTCCCAGGGAAGGACTTGTGGGTCGATTGGTAAAATGCTTTCCTCGTTCACTTTCCTCATCTTGCTCCGGCCGCTGTAGCCAGTGTCCTCTGCTCATTTTTTCAGTTCTTAATGTTTTTTGTTTTTGATTTTGGTTTTTTTTTTTTTTTTCGGTCTTTTTGAGACAGGGTCTCCCCGTAGCATGCACACAGCCTTGAGATGGGTGTCCAGCACTACATAAAACTGGGTGTAGAGGTGTACCCTATAATCCCTACACTCAGCAAGTGGAGACAGGAAAGTCAGAATTCAAGGTCAACCTCAGCTCATAGTGAGTTCAAGACCAGCCTGAAATGTGTGAGATGCTGTCTATAAAAAACTTAGAATCTGGGGCTGGAGAAATGTCTCGGTTTTTGAGAGAACTGGGTGGGTGCTTTGCCTAAGATGCAGATTCAAATCTCGGAACCCATGTGGTGGCTTACAACCCTCTGTAACTCCAGTTTCAGGGGGAAATGACACCCTCTTCTAACCTCCGAAGGCAATGCACAATACAGGTCCACTTACATACATGTAGATATAACACTCATACACATAAAATAAAAAGAAATTAATTAAAAATCCATAACAAACCAATCACTTCTCTCTGGGGCTCCATTTTTCCACTTTATGAAATGTCCATAAACATAATACCTCACCTTAACTCATATAAATGGCACAGGTGGGGTCTGGAGAGATAGCCTAGCGGTTAAGAGCACCGACTGCTCTTGCAGAAGACCCGGGTTCGATCCCCAGCACCCACATGGCGGCTGAGAACCGTCTGTAACTCCAATTCCAGGAGAACTCCAGTTCCAGGGGAATCCAACACCCTCTTCTGACCTCCGCGGCATTGCACGACATGGGTGCACATACCTCCAAGCAGACAATACATTCACACACATAAATAAATAAATAAAATAAAAATTAAAAAATTCTAAAAAAAAAAAAACCTTAAAAAATAAATAAATAAAAATAAATGGCACAGGTGTACCAGGAGGTCAGGGAGAGAAAGCAAAGTAAGTCAATGAGAGAAAAATCAAGACTTACTCCAGGATTCAATGAAAAAGTCCCACAGTCAAAACCCATGTCATATCCTATGTGAGGAAGATTCTATGTAAGGGCAACAGAATGGAATGCAGCTATGGCCAGCTTTGGAAAAGGAAAAAAGCAAATACAGCTGTCAGAGGGGTGTCCAAGGAGGGAAGCAGTCTCAAAGCCTCATCTAAAGTGACCATGGGAGTCAGGCACAGGATTCACAACTGGCATGTCAGCACTCAGTAGGCTGAGGCAGGAGGATTGAAAATTTAGGGTCATCCTGGGTTACCCAGTGAGACCTTGCCTCAAAAACAAAATTTGAGCTGGCATGGTGGCACATGTCTTTAGTCCCAGCCCTGAGAAAGCAGGACCAGGCATATCTCTGAGTCCAAGGCCACCTTGGTCTACACAGCAAGTTCCAAGCCAGCTAGGGCTACACGAGACCCTGCCTTAAAAAACATTAAGAAAACACTCGGGAGGCAGAGGCAGGTGGATCTTTGTGAGTTCAAGGCCAGCCTGGTCTACAGAGTGAGTTCCAGGACAGCTGGGGCTACAGGGAGACCCTGTCTCAAAAGACCAAAAAAAAAAAAAAAATTAAGAACTGAAAAAACGAGCAGAAGACACTGGCTACAGCAGCCGGACCAAGATGAGGAACGTGAATGTTATCATTTCATTGCCTGATAGTGGAAGGGAGAAGCTACGGTCTCCAGTCTGTAGAAACCTAATCCTAGTGGGATGGTACCAGGAAGTGGGTATCTGCAGATGGTTAGGACACAAGGGAGGAGCCCTGTGGATGTGATTAATACTCTCTTATAAAAGTTTTTTTTTGGGGGGTGCTGGAGAGATGGCTCAGCGGTTAAGAGCATCAACTGCTCTTACAGAGGACCCAGGCTCGATTCCAGGCGCCCACATGATGACCATCTTTAAGCCAGTCATGGTGGCTCACGCCTTTAATCCTAGCACTCAGAAGGCAGAGGCAGGCAGATCTCTGTGAGTTCAAGGCCAGTCTGGTCTACAGAGTGAGTTCTAGGACAGCTGGGGCTATCGGGAGACCCTGTGTCAAAAAAACAAAAACAACAACAACAAAAAAACAGTATTTCCCCTGTAAGCATGAATTTCTGAGTTCATATTCCCAGCACCCATGTAAAAAGGCAAGCATGGCTGCACAAGCCGGAAACCCCAGCACTGGAAGGCTGAGCCAAGTGGATCCTGAGAGCTAGCTGGCCAGTCAGCCTAACCAAAAATAAAAAATAGAGCCTCCTCTTGGGGCTAGAGAGATGGCTCAGTGGCTAAGAGCACTGACTGCTCTTGCAGAGGACCCAGGTTCAATTCCCAGCACCCACATGGCAGCTAAGAACCATCTTAGGCCAGGCATGGTGGCACACACCATGCACTCGGAAGGCAGAGGCAGGTGGATATCTGTGAGTTCAAGCCCAGCCTGGTCTACACAGAGACTTCCAGGCCAGCTGGGACTAAAGGGAGACCCTGTCTCAAAAAGACCAAAAATAAATAAAATAAAATAAAATAAGTAATCTTTAAAAAGAAAAATAGAGCCTCCAGTTCAATAAGACATCTTGTTTCAAGGAAGTAAGAGAGAGAGACCAAGACCCACTGAAAGCTACATGGATGGTCTGTCCACAGGGTCAGAAGAGCCATCTGTGGCCCAGTTGCTATAACTGGAACAAATGTTTTATGTTTAAGCCACCCAGTCTCTGAGCTGAGAACATTGGGAGTCAAGGTGTGGTATGAGCCAGGAAAACCTTCATCTCACTGGAAGTCAGCAGCAGGTGTCAACAGGGAATAAATCAATCAGTAGCCATAGGTGTTGGGACAGAGCCAGGCATGGTGGTGCACAACTTTAATCCCAGCACTCTGGAGGCAGAGACATGCAGATCTCTGTGAGTTCAAGGCCAGCCTGGTCTACATAGGGAGCTCCAGGCCAGCTGGGATGAAAGGGAGACCCTGTCTCAAAAAGACCAAAAAGAAAAAAACAAAAAAAGAGGACAAACACAATAAACTAGGACGCTGACACTGATGGGGACTGATGGTTTTCTTATCTCCTCTTCTTTAGCCCATGTTGACTCTTGGCTCAGTGCTGCTAACAGAAAGCATAGAGCAGTTGTCTCTGTCAGGCTCACTGCAGGTCCCATATGACCATAGGCAGGAATTACAGCAAATATAGCACTACCTGCAAGCTGGGGCTGGGGCTCAGGATATAGCTCAGTTACTAGAAACACACACACACACACACACACACACACACACACACACACACACTACAAATAAATCATGACTAGAGAGAGGCCTCAGATAAAGTGTTTGCCATGCAAGTAAGACCCCCAAAGTCTGGATCCGCAGAACCCACATAAAGCTAGGCATGGTAGCACACACCAGTAATCCCAGCACTCCTACAGCAAGATGGGAGTCGGAGACATGAGAATCCTGGACACTGGATGGCCACCTATCTTGGTATACACGGTAATGAACAAGAGACCTTGCCTGAAACAAAGGGAAAGATGAAGATTGATACCCAGAGGTTGTCTTCTGACCACCAGGAATGAATGACATATTCACATGCCCGGACTCAGTACACTCACACAATCATACATATTATTAAAAAATAAATAATAAAAAAGTAAGCTGGGCATGGTGGCACATGCCTTTAATCCTAGCACTCGGGAGGCAGAGGCAGGCGGATCTCTGTGAGTTCAAGGCCAGCCTGGTCTACAGAGTGAGTTCCAGGACAGCTGGGGCTACAGGGAGACCCTGTCTCGAAAAGACCAAAAATAAATAAATAAAAGTGGTCAGGCATGGTGGTGCACACAGGAGACAGATGCAGGTCAATCTCTGAGTTTGAGGCCAGTCTGATCTACATAGAGAATTCCAGGCCAACCAAGGCTACGAGACCATCTCAAAAAAAAAAAAATACGAAACCATCTCAAAAAAAAAAAAAAAAAAAAAAAACAAAAAAAAAACAAAAAAAAAGTGTAGCTTCTATCCTAGTCTTTCGCCTTTCTGCAGGAGGCAGGAGGGCAGAGACAGATATACTTCAAATAGCTTCATGGTATTTTATTTATTTATTTATTTTTGCCTTTTTGAGAACAGGTCTTCCTGTAGCCCCCAGTGGTACTGGGCACTCACTCTGTAGACCAGCCTGGCTGATCACAGGAAATCCGGCCCTGCCTCTGACTCCAAGTGCTTGATTTAAAGGCATGCTCCCACCAGCCTGGCAGTATTTACCTTCTTCTTTTGCATATTTCTGTTGTGGCTCTCCTAGGACATGTACGAATGTGCATGTGTGTGTGTGTGTGTGTGTGTGTGTGTGTGTGCGCGCGCCTATGTATGGAGGCTAGGAGCTGATGTCAGGTGTTTTCCCTGATTGCTCTCCGCTTTAGTTACTGAGTCAGAGTCGCTCAGTGACCCTTGCCAATTCAGCTAGTCTCAATAGCCTGCATGCCCCAGGAAACCATCAATCTGTGAGTACTGAGATTACAGGGGGCTGCCACACCCACCCACCCCCAGCCTGGCTTTGATTTGGGGGTTTGGTGGGTTTGGAAATCTGACTCCATTCCTCTACACTTTCTGACACACAGCCATTCTCCCAGCTCCAAATGTTTATATTTTATTTATTTTTTTTTTAATTCCTTTTTTTTTTTTTTTTTGGTCTTTCGAGACAGGGTCTTCGTGGCCCCCGCTGTCTTAGAACTCACTCTGTAGACCAGGCATGGCCTTGACATCACAGACATCCGCGTGCCTCTGCCCTCCAAGTGCTAGGATTAAGGCATGTGCAACCAGGCCCGGCTATTTATTTATTTGCGCAATGTATATCCCCTTTCTCACTGTGTATCCTGGTGGCTTTACTCTCCTAGGAGCACAGATGGGCTTGTTGGACTCAAGGGTATATATGTTTAGAATTTTAGATGTAGAGTACATGTATTTTAAATATCTAAAATTCATTTTGAAAATATTTATTTATTATTTTAATTTTATTTATCTTTTTTCATGTTTGTGGATTTTTTTCAAAACAAGGTTTCATATAGCCAAGGTTGGCCTTATACTCCTGACCGGCCTTCACCTCCTGAGTGCTGTACTACAAGCATGTGCTCTGTGCATGCTGATTTTAAAATGGGTTTTTAATGCCATTACCACTAATTCCAGACTATTTTTGTTGCTCTTTCCCAAAATCTCCAGATGTATCAGCAGTCACCTTTCATCCCCCTACACACAAACCCTGGTAGCTCGTGATCCACTTTCTGTCTGTACAGATTTTCCTGTTCTGGGTATTTCATGAATGATATTAAACAAAATGACTTTTTGACCTCTTTAACTTGTCCTGCTTTCACCCAAAAAGGCACAGAAAATTAGTACATTTCATGGCTGAATACTATTCCATCAGGTGTTCACCTTTTTACTCAGCTGAAATACTACTCCATTAGCTTTGTCACTTTTACTAGTGAATACTACTCCATTAGCTGTGTACACATTTTACTCAGCTGTTCATCTGTTCATGGGCATTTAGGTTGTTTTACCACTTTACAGATACTATAAATGCTGTTGCTATCAACAGGCATGCACAAGCTTTTGTGTGGTTTCAGTTGGATACTAGATTGGAGTTTCTGGGTCCTACCAGTGTGACGGTTACCGCTATCAACTAGATCTAGAATCTAGAATAACTAGAAGATGGGCATGCCTCTGGGGATACCTTGAGTGTCCTCAACTGAGGGGGAAGACCCTTCCCACGTGGGCGGCAGCACATTCCTTGTAGATGTAGAGGAAGCGCAATGCGGCCAGATGCTTCAAGCTCCTGCTACTATGAACCCCCCTGGAGGTGGACTGCACCGAAACTGTGAGCTAAACATACCTTCCTCCCTCAAGTTACTTTCTCCAAGTATTTTATCACAGCAACGAAAAGAAAAACTAAGACATGATCATTCCACATTAGCTTTTTATAATATATATTTATATAATATATATATATTTATATCTATATATTTTTTTTTTTTTGGCACATTTCATGAATGTATGTGGTCAAAGTGACAATTTGCAGGAGTCATTTCTCTCCTTCCACCATGTGGAAGACACTGGGGATCAAAACTTTCAGGTTATCATGCTTGACGGTGAACACCTCACCACTAAATCATCTTGCCAGCACTCACATTCATTTTTTTTTTGGCTTTTCGAGGACAGGGCTCCCTGTAGCCCCAGCTGGGCCTGGAATCACTCTGTAGACCAGGTCTTGGCCTTGAACTCAGAGATCGCCTGGCCTCTTGCCTCCCAGTGCTAGGATTAAAGCATGTCGCCACCACACCCGGCTTATAATTTTTTACTATCTATTATTTTTTGCTTTAATAATTTTCTTTTTTATTTTATTTCATTTTTTATGTGTATGAATTACTGTCTGCATGTAGGTTTCTGCACCCATGTCATGCAATGCTATGGAGTTAGGAATGGCATTGGATTCCCCTGGAAAAACTGGAATTAAAGATGGTTATAAGCTGCCATGTGGGTGCTGGCGGATCGAAAACTGGGCCCTATGCAAGAGCAGTTGGCACTCTTAACCACTAGGCCATCATCCCAGCCTTTCTACTTTTTTCTTTCATTTCTTTCTTATTTCTTTCTTTTATTTCCTTTCTTTCTTTGTTTATTTCTCTTCCTTACTTTCTTTTTTTCTTCCTTTCCTTCCTTCCATCTTTATTTCTTGTTTTCTCCCCCCCTCCCTCCCTTCCTTCCTTCCTTTCTTCTTGCTTTTCTTGTTTTCTTTGAGACAGGGTCCCCTGTAGGTACGCTGTCTTGGAACTCAATCTGTAGACCAGGATGGGCTCTATCTCACAGAGATCCACCCGCCTCTACCTCCCATTGTGCTAGGATTAAAGGTTTGTGTCGCCACCATGCTTCATCTTTTTTGTTTTTCGACATTAAATTCTTGAATTTTTGCCCAGTAAATGGCTATATGGCTCAGGATGGTCTCCATTATGGAAAATCTCTGTTCACCTCCAGGGTGCTAGGCTTATAGGTGTGAGCCACCACGGCCAGTGGATAAACTTCTTAAATAAAAAATACAGAACGGCAGGTGTGTCGTTGCCGCCTTTCAATCCCAGCACTGGGAGACAGGAGGATCTCTGTTAGGCCCAGGTGGTCTACATAGCGAGTTCCAGTCCAGCTGGAGCTACAGGAATACCCTATCTCACAAAGACCAATATGCTATGTGTGTGTTTGTGTGTGGTGTGGTATGTTCTGGTGTCGTGTGTGTCAGGAGGCCCAGCGGTTTTCAAGAGAAGCCCTAAGTGCCTGAATGGAATGGGCTATATTCCCAGGGTACTTTCTGCTATGGAGTCCATTCAGTGGGCTTTGCCCTGTATTGCCCCAGTCCCCATACCTTAGCACAAAGGCCCATGACACTCACGTGGAAAGCCAGCCTGTCGGATCAGCTTCTTTTTAGATAGTACTTTCATTGCCTGCAGAAGAACAGACCCCAAGGAGTAAGGTTATTCCAAGAAGGGAGAAGGGAGGGAAATGGAGAGCCTCTTTCCTCCCCAAACCCTTCATGGAGCTCCCATGCCCCAGGCATCCTGGGGCAATGCAGTAAGAGCCTTATGACCAGCATGAACAAGCAGTCACCAGGCTGTGTGAAAACTAGACCCCTTGAGTTGCACCAATGCCAACTATGAAGTGCTTCTGAAGTTCCTGGTTAGCAGTCCCAGCTGGGAACCCCCGAGTTTATGACTCCTGCCATTCCCGTCATACAAGTGACCCAGAGCAAAAGGATATGATGGCTGCTTTACACACACAGCAACACCACTTCCCCAAAGTTGCATGGTTGGTGTATGTTAGAAGTGAGATATAAACCCGCACTAGACTGACTGCAGGGCCTCAGCTACAAAGGCAATTTGGCCATGTACTGCCTTATTTCCACTGTTATGGAAGATACAGGAAGGGAAGTTCAAAGCATCCCCCTCCACTTCCCTATCACAGCTTCCCTCCATATGACCTAAGAGTAAAATGAGAGAACAATTATCCAAATGTCCCTCACAGCTGAGTGCTAGGAATGAGGCTTTTCTCTGGACCTGAATGGGGTGGAGTTGGGAGTGTGCATACTCACATAGTAGGTATTGTCATTTTCATTGTAGGCCAACTTGACCACACCATAGGAGCCCTGGATAAAGGAAGATACCCATGACATACCTTCCAGAAGCAATGCTCTGTGAAATAAGGGCTCTAACACAGAAGCTGTAGCCTACAGCCCTATAACTGCAGATATGCCCTATAAGTGCATTTTGTTGAACCCATAGTTTTTACAAAATCTGAAATAATTGCCAACATTTAAAGGGAAAGAGCTAACACAAAACTCATTTTCCCAGGGACTGGAAATGAATTCAGTGGTAACGTATTCCATACACGCATGAGACCTTAGTCAATCCAGAACACCACAAACAAGTTGGGATCACTGTAGAAATGGCCTCTTGTAGTTAAGAGTACTTTGCTGCCGGGTGTGGTGGCTCACGACTTGAATCCTAGCACTGGGCGGCAGAGGCAGGCAGTTCTCGTGAGTTTAAAGCCAGCCTGGTCAACAAGTGAGTTCCAGGACCATCTGAGGGAGAATAAAGGGAGACCCTGTCTCAAAAAAATACCAAAAAAAGAAAAAAAAAAAAAAGAGTACTTGCCTGCTCCTTAAGAGCACCCAAGTTTGTTCCCATCACCTATCTCTAGTGGCTCACAACCCCTCATCACCCTCTTCTGGTTTTCATATGCACCACTCGCACACACACACACACACACACACAATCTAACAATAAAATTAAACATAAAGAATAAAGAGTAGCGCACATGGAGTTCATATTAATTCCAGGGCTTAGGAGACAGGACAGCTTGGTGGCGTGTCAGGTCAGGGAAACAGTCCAACAAAATACGGTGATGCTGGGGGCGCTAGAGAGATGGCATCAGCAGTTAAGAGCCACTGACTACATCTTGCACCGGACCTGGGTTCGATTCCCAGCACCCACATGGTGGTAAGAAAAACTGTCTTTAATCCTGGTGTGGTGTGCACACCTTTAAATCCTCGCACTTGGGAGGCAGAGGCAGGGGATCTTGGTGAGGTTCAAGTCCAGCCTTGTCTACATAGTGAGTTCTCGGACAGCGGGGGCTCCACGCGTACCCTGTATCAAAAAAGAACCAATACAAAAAATAAATAATAAGGTGACAAGAAAACAAAGATAAGATTACTGATGTCAGCCCCTAGCCTACATATACACATGTGCAACATACAACTAGATCATTAATGAAAACATCATTCCAACCACCAGCCTGGCCTCCAAAAAGTCCCTCAACTCTACCCAGCTATACTCTTTTTTCCAGAGGGTCAGGGACAACCCTGACCAAGGTAGAAAGCCAGCCTGGCTCCTGGCACACTTACCTTTCCTTTTTTTTTTCTTTTTATGTGTTCGACATTGTACTGTCTGCGTGTAGGTCATGCACGCTTGTCGTGCAATGCTCGGGGTCAGAGAGGGAAGTAGGATTCCCCGGCAGCTGGGAGCTTAATTTAACGATGGTTCTCAGCCCCATGTGGGTGCTGTGGACGAACCTGGGTCCTCTGCAAGAGCAGTCGAGAAGCTCTTAACAGATTTAAGGCATCTCTCCAGCCAAGGACACTTACCTTTCCCAATTTCATCCTTCAGTGTGTACTGATTTAGCTGCACACAGTCCTGGAAAGTAAGGCGGGACAAAGAAATTAATTTCACATTAGCAAATGAAAAATTTGTCACAAAATAAATGCACATATGTAATCAGGACTCAATTCCACAGAGTCCAAACACTTGATAGGCTGAGCCAAGAGAATCAAGAGTTTGAGGACTGGTTACATTGCAAGCTCAAAGGCAACCTGGACTACATGAACCTTGCTTCAAAAATCAAAACAAGGGCTGAGAGCTGAATCAGCAGTAAGAGTACTGGCTACTTACAGGGACCTTGGTTCACTTCTCAGCACATGGGAGGTAACCACTATCTTTAACTCCATCATCCTTAATTTTGGATCTGACACCATATTTCTGGGCTCTGAGGGCACTGCACCCACATGATCACTTACATACATGCAGCAAAACACTAATGAAATATAAAATTAAAGTATAATTTTTTTTTGTCTTTTGAGGGGTGGGGACAGGGTATCCCTGTCGCCCAGGCTGTCCTGGACCTTATTTGTACCAGGCTGGCCTTGAAACTCACAAAGATCCACCTGAGCCGGGCGTGGTGGCGCACGCCTTTAATCCTAGCACTTGGGAGGCAGAGGCAGGCGGATCTTTGTGAGTTCAAGGCCATGCTGGTCTTACAGAGTGAGGTTCCAGGACAGCTGGGGGCCAGAGGCGACCCGTCTCAAAAAGACAAAAAAAAATAAAATAACTAAAATAAAGATTCCACCTGCCCGCCTCCCAAGGCTGAGATTAAAGGCGTTGCACCACCACCCCCTGCTTTATTTTGTTATATTACATATCATTTTTGTTGATTTTTTGGTTCTTTTTGAGGACATTTGTCTCCCTGTAGCCCCACGCTGTCCTGGAACCAACTGTGTAGACCAGTGCTGGCCTTGAATCACAGAGCTCCACCTTGCCTCTGCCTCCCAAGTTGTTCAGGATCACAAGGTGTGTGCCCGCCCAGTTAAAAATAAAGGTTTTTTTTTTTTTTTTTTTAATATCATTTTTAAATTTTATTTATTTCCGTATGTGTATGCATGTATTGTCTGCATGTGTGTAGGTACACCTGTGTCATGTATTACCTTCAGAGGAGAAAAGAAGGTCTCGGATCACCTGGAACTGGAGTTATTTCTCCTGGAATTGGAGTTTCAGCGATATTTGCCGCATGTGGGTGCTGGGGATCGAACCCAGGTCCTCTGTAGAGTGGTCAGCACTCTTAAACGCTAGGCCTAGGTCATTTCTCCAGCCCTCAAATAAAGTTTTTTAAAAAAATGTTCAGCATCATTGGTGGCGCACCCCTTTGTTTTTGTTTTTTTGTTTTGTTTTATGTTATGAATGTAACTGGTCTGCATGTAGGTTCGTGAACCCGTGTCATGCCCAATGCTGCGGAGTTCCGAAGAGGGCGTCGGATTCCCCTGGAACTGGATTTCCTCTGGAATTGGAGCGTTTACAGACGTTCTCAGCCGTCGTGTGGGTGCTGGGGATCAAAACTCGGGCCTCTTAAGGCAGTTGGCAATCTTAACGCTAGGCAATCTCTCCAGCCCCTGCACACACCTTTGATCCTAGCACTTGGGATGCAGGAGGCAGGAGGATCTTGTGAATTCAAGGCCAGGCCTGGTCTACACGGTGCGTTCCAGGACAACTGGCTATACAGGGCGCCCCTGTCTCTCAAAAAGATGGAAGGATGGATGGATGGATGGATGGATGGATTGATGGATGGATAGCTGGCTGGAGGAAGGAAGAAAGGAAGGAAGGAAGGAAGGAAGGGGGAAGAATGGAAGGAAGGCAGGAAGGAAAAGAAGAAAGAAAAGAAAGAAAAAGAAAAGAAAACGAGAAAAAAAAGAAAGCAAAGGAACATAGGACCCCGGTGGTGGCTCACATGTTAATCCAGCATTGCGAGAAGCAAGGATACCTGTGATTTCAAGGCCAAACCTGTCTAATAGCATAGCCAGCTTCAAAGCCAGTCAGAGCTACATAGTACAACTTATCCTCAAACAAATGAGAAGAGAGACAGAGCGAGAGAAGAGGAGAGAGAGAACGAGAAAGAGAACAGAGAGCGACAGAGACAGAGACAGAGACAGCGAGACAGAGAGGAGAGGAGAGAGACGAGAGAGCTCCCAGTCCTCAGAAAGACCACTCCAGGGTGACCACTATCCTAATTTCTAATAGCAAAGATCTTGCTAAAATGTAATCTTGACAAAATGTAGGCTGAAGGTATAGCTCAGCGGCAAAGTGTTTACCTAATATCCACAAAGCCCTGGGTTTGATCTTAGTGTCCCCCCAAAAAACTAATATGATCATTAACTATAATGATGTAATCGCCAGACATTGGCGCACCCTTTCATCCCAGCATTCTGGAGGCCAGAGGCAGGTGGATCTCTGTAGTTCAAGGCCAGCCTGGTATCAAAGAGTGAGTTTCCCAGATACAGCCAGAGTACAGGAAGACACTGTCTCAAAAAGACCAAAAACAAAAAGATAATTATGATAATGATGGCTACAATATGTACTCTGTTTGTTTTGTGTATTGTTTGAGACGGGGTACCTATAGCCCTAGCTGGCCTGAAAATCACTTTGTAGGACCAGGAGAGCTTCAAACTCACAGAAAGCTGCCAGTCTATTAACCTTCCTGAGTTGCTAGGATTAAAGGCCTGAGGAGCCACCACACCTGGATGCACATGATTTCCTTGTGTGGGTCTCAGGGTCAAATTCAGGTCATTAAGCTTACATGGCAAACAATTTTATCCACTAAGCCATTTAGCCAGCCCATAATTCATAGATTTTCTTTTTTTTCTTAAAAAAAAAAAAAAAAAAAAAAAAAAAAAAAACCCCCCAAAAAACACAAAAATAAAACTTAAATAACCTGATTATCAAATTAAATTCGGCTGGAGAGATGGCCTAGAGTTAAGAGCGCCGCCCGTTCTTACAGAGGGCCCGGGTTAGATCCCTGTGCTGCATTTAGTACCCACATGGTGGCTTGAGAACCATCGAAAAACCTTCCCAAATTCCAGGAAGGAAACTTCCAGTTCAGGGAGCATCCGACACCTTACTTCTGACCTCCGAGGCATTTGCATGACAAGGGTGCACACTTGCGGCAGTAGTACCTTCATACACATACAGAAATAATTAATTAAAAAAATTTAACATTTTTAGATCAGTAAGCCTAATAACTCTCCGTCCTATAAAATATACCACGTCCAAAGACAAGAACTATTTATACAAAACCTAACAGTAGGTAAAAATATTTTTTCGATAATAGTAAAAAAAACGGGAGGCGGAGAGATGGCTCAGCAGTTCAAAGAGTGCTTGTTGCTTTTGCAAAGGACCTGAGTTTGTTTCCTAGCACACACAACCATTGGGCTCTCACAGTAGGCCCACACACTGCCTGTAACTCTCGGGAGGGAATTTCTGGCAGTCTTTAGGCACCTGTTCCTCCCATGCGTACAACCCACACACCACACACACACACACACCACACACTCTCTCTCTCTCTCTCTCAAACACTCAAACACACATAATTTTAAGAATAAAAATGGGGGCTGGAAGAGATAGCCTAGAGGTTAAGAGCACCGACTGCTTCTTACGCGGACCCGGTTCGACCCCGCACCCACAGGGTGGCCCTAAGAAAACCGTCTGTAACTCACCGGTCGTGGGGGCACACGCCTTAATCCCCCGCACTGGGGAGAAGAGGCAGGACGGATCTTTGTGCGTTCAAGGCCACCCCGGTCTACAGACTGGCTGGCGGCTACCTGGTGGGGAGAACCTGTCTCGAAAAGGACAAACAAAAAAAAACAAAAAAAAAAAAAAAAAACCAAAAAAAAAAAAAAAAACAACTGTCTCTAATCAATTCCAGGAGAACTTTCGTTCCAGGGGAATCTGAAAAACCCTCTTCTGAGTGCTCGGCATTGTTTTTTTTATCACGTATCATGGTGCACAGGCCCCCCCTTACATGCAGCCAGTAACACTCATAACATACAACAATACTCATTTTAAAAATAAAACTAAATCAATAAAAAAAATTGGGACCAGGCAAGATGGCTTCAGTCACTAAGTCTGACCACCTGAGTTCGAGCCCTGAGACCCACAGAGCAGAAGCACTGAACAGACACTCTCAAGTCCTCCTTTGACGGCCACACATGTACTGTGACACTTGCACACTACCACACATACACAAACACAGGACACATGTATGCACACATAAATACTAAATCAGGGATGGGAAAAAAATCAGTGTCAAACTTTGAGGGATGGCCTAGCGGTTAAGAGCGCCTACTGCTCTTGCAGAGGACCCGGGTTCGAGCCCAGCACCCACATAGCGGATGAAAAACCATTCTGTGACTCCGGGTTCCAGGAGAACCTCAGTTCCAGGGGAATCCGCGCTTATTCTGACCCTCTGCGGCATCGCACGCACGACACGGGTGCAAAAACCTCCATGCAGACAATACATTCATCCATATAAAAAATAACTACAAAAATAACAAAAATAAAAAAAAATTCCTGAGGCTGGAGAGATGCCTAGCAGTTAAAGAGCACTAACTGCTGTTGCAGAGAACCCAGGTCAATCCCCCAGCACCCACATGGAAGGCTGAGAACCATCTTTAAACTCCAGTTTCCAGGGGACCCGATGCCTTATTTTGGACCTCCAGGCATTGCACGACACCGGCGTGCCACAAACCTACATGCTGACATTCATTCATACACATACAAAAGTGAATTAAAAAGCAAACAAGCCGGGCCTGGTGGCGCACCGCCTTTAATCCTCGCACTTGGGAGGCAGAGGCAGCAGCCTCTTTGTGAGCTTCAAGGCCAGCCTGTTCACCCAGAGTGAGTTCCAGGACAGCTGGGGCTACCGGGAAACCTGTCTCAACAAGACCAAAAAAAAAAAAAAAAGCAAATAACTAAATAATCTAATAAATCTTCCTTTAAAAAAATTCAGCTCAGAAATAGTGACCACACACCTTAATCCCCCGCAACTGGCGAACAGGGGATTTTTTTTTTTTTTTTTTTTTATTTTTTTTTTTGGTCTTTTTGCGATAGGGGTCTCCCTGTAGCCCCCAGCTGTCCTGGAACTCACTTGTAAGACCAGGCTGGCCTTGAACTCACAACGATCGCCTGCCTCTGCCTCCCCAAGTGCTAGGATTTAAAGGCGTGCACCACCAGCCCAGCTTGCAGTTAATTTTTTCAAAGTCACTTGCTCCAAAGAAGTGAGTTTCATGGGCAGCTGGGACTAATAATGAGACCCTGTCTCAATGTAAAATTACAATAATAAATCTAGCGTGGAGGCGTGGGCCACCACGCCTTTAATCCTCGCACTTGGGAGGCAGAGGGCAGGTGGATCTTTGTTGAGTTTCAAGGCCAGCCTGGTCCTTACAGAGGAATTCCAGGCCAGCTGGGGCTACAGGAGACCCTATCTCAAAAAGACAAAAAATAATACTAATAACAACAAATCTAATTTGCCTGCGCTAGAGAGGTAGTGGCAGGAAGATCCAGAGTTGAAGGTCATCCTCAGCTACATAGGGTGTTTAATGCTAGCCTGGGCTAAATGAAACTGTCTCCAAAAAAAAGTTTGTCTGGACTGTAGCAAACATGTCACAACATATATATTAGGACTATGGACTGGTATCCACAACACATAAAGAACATTTTTACAACTCAATGAGAAGAAATCCAACAACCCAATTTAAAAACTGAGAAAAGACTTTCCTTAAAGAAGATGGAGAGGTTAGTCAATTCAGCAGCATATTTGTGGGATGGAGAGCAAAAGACCGATGGCCTAGCGGTTAAGAGCGCTGACCCTCTTACGAGGACCCAGGTTCGATCCCCCGCACCCACATGGCGGCCGAGAACCGTCTGAAAACTCCAATTCCCGGCGAACTCCAGGTATCCAGGGGGAAAGCGACGCCCTCTTCTGACCTCCGCGGCATTGCAACGACACATGTGCACGACTTGCATGCGGACAGTACCTTCATACACATACAGAAATAAATAAAATTTTAAAAATTATAAAAAAAAAAAAAGAAGCATATTCGTAAGCGGCGTGGTGGCGCACGCCTTTATCCTAGCACTCGGGAGGCAGAGCAGGCGCGATCTTTTTGGTTCAGGTCAGCCTGGTGTACCAAGAGCGAGTTCCAGGAACAGTGAAGCGACGGGAGACCTTGTCTCCAAAAGCACCAAAAAAAAAGAAAGCATATTTCGTCAGAAAGGAAACAGACATGAAATCCACACCAGACCTGCTAAAATCAAGATGAACGACCAGGCCATGTGCGGTGACCTTCCAAACTGCTGGCAGAATGGGAAGTGGGTAGGGACAACCTGGAAAACACTGACTGTTCTCTCTATCTTTTCTCCTCAATTTTTCTTTTCTTCTCTTTTTGTAGGATAGGGTGTCATATATTTCAAGCTGGGCCTCAAACTTGCTATTTAGGGATTTAGGGATGGGGGTGGGGATGCACAGAAGAAGAAAGCAGGTGAGTTATAACAAAACTAAGGATGTATGAAAAATCCTTATAGAAACCACTGTTTTCTAAGCTAATTTACAAAAAAAGGGGGGGGGCACTGGAACGATGGCTCAGCAGTTAAGAAAGAGCACTGGCGGGGCCGGAGAGATGGCCCCTCTCGCGGTTAGAAGCACCGACCGCTCTTTACAGAAGCGACCCGGGTTCGATCCCAGCACCCAACATGGCGGCTGAGAACTGTCTGAAACTCCAATTCCAGGAGAAACTCCAGTACCAGGGGAAACTGACGCCCTCTTCTGACTCCGCGGCATTGCCACGACACGGGTGCACACACTGCATGCAGGACATACATTCATACACCTACGAAATAAAAATAAAAATTTAATTAAAAAAGAAAGAGCCACTGGTATTTCTCCAGCGTACCCAGGTTCAATTCCAGCACCCAAATAGCAACTAATACTGTGTATAAACTCAAGTCCCCAGTGATCCCACACCCTCTTCTGACGTCAAGGGCTTGCATGACATGGGTGCACTTGCATACATTGCAGGCACTACACTCACACAAAAAAATAAAATAAAATATTGCCATTTGTGGTTGGGCATACACTTTAATACAGGGACTCCGCGTCAAAGCAGGCGGATCTTTGTGAGTTCCAGGCCAGGCCTGGTCTACATAGTGAGTTCCAGGAACGCAGGAGCTACAGGTAGACCCTGTCTCCAAAACAAAAAAAAAAAAAAAAAAAAAAAAAAAAAATCTTTTTTAACAATAAAGAGTTTGAGCCGGCTTTGGTGGAGCACACCTTTTTCATCCCCCCCCCATAGCGCAATCAGAGGCAGGCGTCTCTTTGTGAGTTCAAGGCCAAAAAAAAAAAAAAAGTGAGTTCCAGGACAGCTGGGAGCTACAGGGATGACCCTGTCTCAAAAAATACAAAACAAAACAAACAACCATAAATTACAATAAATAAAAGAGTTGACACACGGGCTCCCCTGCATAGATGTACCAATGGCTTCCCTAAATGTTTGGGTTTGAAATGGGACTCTAAGAGCAGGAATGGCACCTTACGAGCTGCACTGGTGACGCGGAAGAGCTCCAGAGCCACTCACACAAGCACAGGACTACCTGACCTTGCTTTGTTCTCACCATGGGGAAGACTCATCTGATGACGACACAATACCATTCTGGTTTGCAGGAGCGTTTGAACTGGAACTGACCTGGAAAGTTCTCCCCTGCTGGCAAGATCTGATAGTGCCAGAAGCTGCTGTGCAGGGCACTAGTGGAGCAAAAGTCCTCAAAAAAAAAAAATGGTATTATCAGTGGGAACTCTGGATGGTCTACAGACCTGCCAGGCAAGGCTGTGTCCCACCGCGCACCACCGTGGAATGAAGGTCTGGAGGGTAACTAACACTGCTCTTCTTTTTTTCTTATTTATTTATTTATTTTTTTCTTTTTTGGTATTTTCGAGACAGGGTTCTCCCTGTAGCCCCAGCTGTCCTGGGAACCGCTCTGTAGACCAGGGATGGCCTTTGAATCACAAAGATCCACCTGAGTCTGCCTCCTGCGTGGTAGGATTTAAAGGCGTGCACGACGCCCCCGGCTTTTCTTATTATTTATTATTATTTTTTTCTGTGTATGAGTGTATGTCTGCAGGTAGTTTGGTGTTGCCTGGTGTGCTGGCAATGCTCGGAGGTCAGAAGGAGCGGCATCTGGATTCCCCTGGAAACTGGAGTTAAAGAGGTTCTTAGCACCAGTGGTTGCTGGGAATCGAACCCGGTCCTCTGCAAGAGCAGTCAGTGCTCTTCTAATGCTGAGGCCATCTCTCCAGCCCAACCAAACTGCTTTCTGATGTCAACTGAGATCTGTTTTCATAGGAGGAATTCCTGTAAACCAGTCAACAAGCCCATGCTTCAAGAGGTCAGGGCCCCTAGGAATTAACTTACTAAACTTTGTTAAATGACATGTTGCAAAACTGTCTTCTAAATACTGAGCTTATAAACTAAGGTTAGTGCTTGTGCCTTCAACCTTGGCCAGCGAAGCTTCTCTCTGCCGTGGCCAACAATTCATGCAGACGTAACTGGTCAAATTGCAGAGAAAAACAGTGACTGCTGAGTGCTCAGCCCTAAATGATACATCTAATCACCATACACACCCATGAATCAGGGAACATTGAAGAAGAAAAGGAAAGGAAAAAAATGTAAAAGGCCCCAGAGAGGATGGGGAGGGGAGGGAGATGTGAACCGCTGTCCTCTGGGCATGAATGGCCACTGTACTCATGAACTTGTGTAGCTATGGCAACCTGCAGAAGACAAAGCAAACAAGATCAATGAACATTCCTTCCTACAGGCAGCATTTACTGGATTCATAAGCCTACAAGAGAGGAGGGATATGAAAGGAGTAGAACGTATTGGAGATGCTTGGGGGAGTAGGAAGGAGAATTTGGGGTAAATATATACAAGATACATTGTTTACATTGTGAAATTATCAAATAATTATACAGAGATTGTCTGTGAACTGCCCAAGCCTGAGTGGCACTTCTACAATGCAACCTCTTTCCCTAAGGCTCAGGGAACACAATGGAACAAGTGGTTAAAGCCGAACACTAATGCTTCTCTCAGTTCTCATCAGTGATGCTCCTCATGCAACAGAGGGCCAGGCACACAAAAGGTCACAAACGACCAAAACACAGAGGATAAGAGAATACAGAACATGGCTTGAACAGGACTTCTACATTAAACTCCACCCACCTAGGGTCAGGGAACCATTGCAGAAGAGGGAGAGGGAAGGAAAGGGAGGCGGAAAGATCGTATGAGCCAGAGAGGAGGTGCATAACCATATGGCAATAAATACAGTCCTACAGGTTCCTGGGACATTGCTCATATGAACCTACCAACAGTGGTTTCAGCATGCACAAGACCTATGAAAACTCATGGAAACCGCAGGTCCCAATCTTCAGTCAAAGATTACTTGGCAGATGATTATTGCGGGTAAAGAGACTCCAGGGATGGGAGGGATGGCCTAGTGGTTACGAGCGCTGACTGCTCTTGCAGAGGACCGGGTTCGATCCCCAGCACCCCACATGGCGGACCAAGAAACGTCTTTAACTTCCAGTTTCAGAGGCATCTGACCACCTTTTCTGACCTCCACGCATTGCACGGCACGGGTGCACAAACCTACATTGCCACAGTTACATTGATACATATAAAAAAAATAACAAAATAAAAATAACAAAATTAAAAAACACAGAAGACTCATTCTTTTTTCTTTTATTTTGAGACAGGGTTTTTTTTTTTTTGTCTTTTTGAGATAGGGCATTTCTATTTAGACTAGGCTGGTCTCAAAATAACAGAGATCCACCTGCCTTGCCTCCCGAGTGCTATGATTAAAAGGGATGTGCACCACCCACACCTGACTTAAAGAACAGTTCTTAGCCGGCCATGTGGGTGCCAGGCAATCAACCAGGTCGGTATCTGCACACGAGCAGTTCAGCGCTCTTAACCCATGAGCCATCTCTCTAGCCCCAGACCTCATCTTTCAAAGGGAGGGACTTTTAATCCCAGTGGATGAACTACCACTGAGGGAGTCTGGGACATAACTTGACATAATGGGGACCTTAACATTAGTGACAGATACATTGAACTCCAGTGGTGGGGCATGGAGGGCCAATGGGGAAGGGATAAGTGAGAGTAGGACGTGGTTAAGATGTTCGTCATGAAAAAACAAAAAAAAAAAAGGCCGGGGACGTGTTGTGTACGCCTTTAGTCCTTAGCACTTGGGAGGCAAAGGCAGGGGATCTTTGTGAGATCAAGGCCCACCTGGTCTACAAGAGTGAGGTCCAGGACAGCTGGGTTAGAGGGAGACCCTGTCTCAAAAAGACCAAAAAAAAAAAAAACAAATGTTCTGTATTGAAAATGCACAAAAATCAATAAAAATTTTTTTTTTTTTTTTTTTTTTTTAATGGGGCTGGAGATATGGTCAGCAGTTAAGAGACGCCAACGACTACTCTGCAGAGACCCAGGTTCGATTCCCCGCCACCCCATGCGGCCTAAGAACCGTCTTTACTCCAGGTCCAGGGAATCCACGCCTCACTGCTGACCTCCATGGCACTCTGCACGCCCACCGGTGCCACCACTTACATGCGCACATTACACTCATTACAAATAAAAAAATAATAAAAAAAATTTAAAAAAGAATTAAAACAGCACTATTACTTAGAATAAATTAAACAATATAAAAAAATAAAAAAAAAAGTAATTTTTTTTTTTTTAAAAAAAAAACAAAGAATTATCAAAGGAATAAATAAAATATTCTGGTAAAGAAGAACCTTCTGCTCACGTTGACATGCCTTTAACCCAGCACTTAGGAGGAAGGGATAGGCAGATCTCTGTGAGATCACGGGACGTCTGGTTACAACATGTAGTTCCAGGCCAGCTACGGCTACATGGAGACCCTGTCTAATAAAATAGCAACCAAACAAACAAAACAAAAACACCCTTTGTGTGCTCGCTTACGGCAGCACATATACTAACATTGGAACGATACAGAGAAGAATAGCATGGCCCCTGCGCAAGGATGACACCACCACAAATCTTCTGTGAACTGTTCCATATTAAAAACAACAAAAGAAACAAACAAAAAAAACCCTTGCTATTTACCTGAGGCTGCCCTTGATTACTGTTCTTAACATCCAAGTGCTGGGATCATAGGCATGGTCCATCCACTATGTCTGACTTACAAGGTGTTAGGGACTAAACTCAGGGCTTCATACATGCTAAGCAAGCAATCTATCCAAACTAAGCCACAGTCATATTATGTCCATGAGCCACACATGACTTGAATGTGGGGACCCAACTTGGGTCCACTGCACGCAGCAAGCACTCTTTTTTTTTTTTTTTTTTCATTTTTAATTTATTTTCTATCGTGTATGATATGTACTGTCTGCCATGGAGGTTTTGCGCACCCGTGTTGTGCAATGCCGCGGAGGTCGGAAAGGGGCATGGTTCCCTGGAAACTGGAGTTAAAGACGGTTCTCAGCCGCCACCTGTGGGCTGCTGGGGATCGAAACCCCGGTCCTCTGTAGAGCAGTCGGTGTTCCTAAACGCCTAGGCCAATCTCTCCAGCTCCCTATTTTTTATTTTATTTTTTTAGTCTTTTCGAGACACGGGTTCTACCTGTAGCCCCAGCTGCTCCTGGAAATCACTCAGTAGACCAGGCTTGGCCTGAAACTCACAAAGGATCGCTGCCTCTGCCTCCCAAGTGCTAGGATTAAAGGGCATGCGCCACCACGCCCCGGCCAAATTTATTTTTTTTGTATGTGTATGAATGTTACTATCTGCATGCAAGTTGCTGCCCCCATGTCATGCAATTGCCGCAGATGTCAGAAGAGGTCTTGGATTTCCCTGGAACTGGAGTTCTCCTGGAATGGAGTTTCAAACGGTTCTCAACCGCCATTGCGGGTGCTAGGGATCCGAACCCGGGTCCTTTGCAAAGCAGTCAGTGCTCCTTAACCGCTAAGTCAAAGCACTCTTTTTTTATTTATTTTATTTTAAATTTAACATTTTTTATTTACTTCTGTAGTGTGTATGAATGTTCCGTCTGCATGCAAGTCTGTTGTACCCATGTCGTGCAATGCCAGCAGGTGTCAGCAGAGGGTGTAGGAAGATTCCCCTGGATAAACTGGAGAGTCTCTGGAATGAGTTTCAGACGGTTCTTGGCCGCCATGTGGGTGCTTGGGAACGAACCCGGGGGTCCTCTGTAAGAAGTGAGTTGGCACTCTTTACCTCTAGGCCATCCCTCAGCCCCTAGCAAGCCCCCCTTAACCACCCCGAGACACTCTATGACAGCTCTTTCGCACCCTCCCTCACATTTCCAGGTACACACACACAACACACAACACAAACACACACACTCCAATCATACATTTTGCATTTTAATAAGTCATTTTACTGTATTGCTTAGGGACAATAACTGTTTAAATTATCATTTAGTGACTAGGGGAAAAATAAGCCTGCATAACCCCACTCCATAAGGCTGCAATTTTTTTTTTCCAAAATATTTTCTATCTGATGTTGGCTGGATCTGTAGCTACTGGCCAACAGCATGGATAGATCTCAAAATCATTAGCTGGAAGATATTGAACACTAAAAAAAGCGGCCCAGGAAATGAACCCAGCCTTCATCAACATTCTATAATTTGCAAAAAACAAAAAAAAGAAAAAAAAAATTCTAGAACTTGCCAAACAACTGTAAAATGATTCTAAAAAGCAGTTCAGAGCTGGGCTATGGTGGCGCACGCCTTTAATCCTAGCACCTCAGAGGGCAGAGGTAGGCGGGATCTTTGTGAGTTAAAGGCCAGCCGTTTACAGAGTGAGTTCCAGGCCAGCTGGGGCTACAAGGAGACCCTGTCTCAGAAAAGACCAAAAAAAAAAAGAGTTCAGAAGGCATGATTGGTGTTACATACTATAATCTAGTCATTCAAGAAGCTGATGACAGGAGGGATTACCACAAAAGTTTCAATGCCGCCTGGCTATACGTGAGACCAAGTCTCAAAAAAAGCAGTTTAGCAGCTCCCGGAAAGGAGCATGGAGGAGGGACGCACTACTGAGCCACCTGGAGTGCCATGGTCTTGAGTGGTACAGTTTGAATGGTACAAAAGCAGGTAATTTTTGTATACTTGAAATGTACAGGGAGTTTTTGCTTCCTTTTGTTTTTATGAGACACGGTCTTATGCCCAGGCTGTCCAAGAACTCATCATCCTTTTGTCACCACTTACTCTATCTCGGCTCACCCAGCTCCCATACCTGCAAACCGGTGATGGAGACGTGGTGTGACTCCACTGTGGGCCGTCGGGGCAGCCTTGGCGAGGACTGTGGGGAGCTGGCAGGAGAATAGGGCAGGGACGGGCAGATGCAGCGTCCATTCATGTCCAGGCTGCTGCCAGATGCCATCCCACCCTGGGACCGCTCCTGCAGGGATAGCTTACGACCAGAAGGCAGGGGCCGTGCCTCAAATTCCGAGGCATTGAGGGGGACTTCCTGGCCATCTGCCTCCAGGGGCTGGTCTGGGGCCAAGCTGAGGTCCACAGCACAGCCTGGCTCACATTCAGTGACCACAATGAAGGATTCCATGCCCAAATGTATGCTCAAAGATGAAAGGCCTCTCAGGGCGTCACAGGGCTTCTGGCCTTCTCGGCTGCTGCCCCGGCTCCCCAGCTCATCCTGGGGGGCCTCGAGGTCACTGTTGGGCTGGCTAGAGACACATGATGACATGGTGCATGGACCAACTTCAACCACCAGGCCGGGTCTTCCATTGGCAGCAGAGCACCTGCAGCGAGAAAGCACAAGAAAAAAACAAGCTTAGCCAGCAGGGATAGGTGAAGGGATTCCCTCCTCTAGGCCAGGCTGGTATCTAATTATGCACTGGCTTTACATCTGACACCCCAGCATTTGGGAGGCTGATTCAGGAGGACTACGAGGACATCCTGGGCTACCAACGTAAAGTAACTACCTACCACCTCGCTGAGCTACAGAATGAGTCTCTGTCTTAGAACAAAAAATATATTTTGTAGCCAGGCATTATGGGAAAAAACAAATCTTTAGTCTCAGTATTCAGAAGGCAGAAACAGGAGTTTAGGATCAGCCTGGGCTACATGTAAGAATCTGTCTTTTTGAAAGCAAATCTTGCAAAGCAGGGTTTGCATGATTTAAAGTTCTATCAGACTTTTTGTTGTTACTTTGTCTTTTGGATGTTTTTCTTTTTTGTTTTATTTTGGTTTGTTTCTGTTTGGTTTTTGTTTTGTTTTGCTTGTCTTTTTGAGGACAGGGTCTTTCCTGTAGCCCTAGCTGGCTGGAACTCAATATGTAGACCAGGCTGGCCCTATTGGAACTCCCAAGTATCACTTGCCTCTGCCTCCAAGTTGCTAGGATTAAAGCTGTGCTCCCCCACACCTGGCAATTTTCTTGGTCTTTTTGAGACAGGGGTCTCCTTGTAGCCCCCGTGGCCTGATACTCACTATGTGGACCAGGCTGGCTACTATCTCACAGAGATAGCTGCCTGCGACTACGGCATGCACAGCCACACCCAAAGAACTATAAGTCTTTGCATTCTTCTCGCACACTTATAGCAACGCAAGCATAAGGAAATCCCAAGGTCACAGAAACTGGACATTGCTGATACAGACAGGAATCTGAGTATACTAGTTTCCAGTCTCATTTCCTTCCTCAACATCTCTGGGGCCTGCAACATTGTAGTTCAGTTGGTAGAGTGGTTGCCTCAGATGCACAAAGCTCTGGGTCAATCTCTAGCACTGAAGAACAGGTATGCTGTGCACACCTATATCAAACGCCTTCGGGTAAAGCAGGAAGATCAGAAGTCAAGGTCATTCTCTATGGTCATAGAGTTTGAGGTCAGCCTCGAGAGCCATGAGACCCTGTCTCCAAAAAGAGAAAGAAACAAGCCATAAGTATATTGAGGTCTCCTGACTCGTTTTGTGTGGGGTGTGTGTTGTGTGTGCTGGTGTATCAGTCTATTCCATCTTCTCAGCACTAAATTATAAGCACCATGCGTTGGGGCTGGATGGAGAGAGTCAGCAGTTAAGAGCATGACTGCTCTTGCAGAGGCCTCCGGGTTTGATTCCCAGCACCACTGGGCGGGTCGAACCATCTTAGGCTGGGTTGTGGTGGCACATGCCTTTCATCCCAGCATTTAGGCGGCAGAGGATGGCAGATCTTTGTGACGTTCAAGGCCAGCCTGGTGTCCATTATAGCTCAGGCCAGCTGGGACTAAGGGAGAGACACTGTCTAATTATATATGTATATGATTTAGCACAACCAAGCTCTCTCTTTTTTTAATTATAGGGGAGACATGTGAATATATGGGCAAGTATCCTCAGAGGCCATTGGTTTTGTCAGATCCCCGGACTGGAATTTTTTTTTTTTACCCTGGAATTTACAGTACGTTGTGACGAGCCAACCCAAATGACTGTAGGAACCTGAACTCCAGGTCCCCTGGAGAGCAGTACTTGCTATTAACTGCTGAGCCATCCCAGCACCTTGAACTCAAGTCCTATGCTTACTACACAGCAAGCACCTTGCCAACTAAGCTACCTCTTAAGTCCCCTCTTGATTTGTTTGTTTCGAGACAAGGTCCACCTGCATGCCCAGGTGGCCTATAACTTGCTATGTAAACCAGGCGGATTGGAAATCTCACCAGAGTTCCATCTGCATCTTGCAGGTCCTTTGAACTCGGTTCTTGAGCTTTTAGCACCAAGCGCAGTCTAATCAACTGAGCCATCTCAACAGCCTGTTTATTTTTATTATCTTTTGTGTTTTGAGGTAGGTCTTTACTAATAGACCCTAGCAGCCCTGAAAATTGCTATAGCCAGGGCTCACTGGTTTCCACTCCTGCTGCTTCTAAACATGGGCTCTTTAGCAGCCCTTGTGCTTGAGTCTAGTCCTTGCGGTGTTAGATACCAGCTGGACGGTAAGTGGAATGGCTCATTTGGCAGGCAGGGTGGTGGGCACACCTTTAATCCCACTTAAGATGCCGAGCCAGATGGATCTTCTGAGTCAAGGCCTGGTCCTACACAGTGAGTTCCAGGNTTCTTTTTTTTTTTTTTTCTTGGTCTTTTCGAGACAGGGTCTCCCTGTAGTCCCAGCTGTCCTGGAACTCACTCTGTAGATCAGGCTGGCCTTGAACTCACAAAGACCCGCCTGCCTCTGCCTTCCAAGTGCTAGGATTAAAGGCGTGCGCCACCACGCCCAGCTAGATTCTTCTTATTTTTGAAACAGGGTTTCCCAGAATTCCCCAGCTGGCCTGGAACTCTTGTAGACCAAGCTGGCCTCAATCTTACAGAGATCTGTCTGCCTCTGCCACCCAAGTGCTGGGATTAAAGGCATGCCCCACAATGCATGACTCACTTATTTTTTTTTTTATTACTTTTTATGAGTATGAGTGTTCTGTCTGCATATAGGTTGGTGCACCCCTGTTGTGCAATGCCGTTGAGGTCAGAAGAGGGTGTCAGGTTTCCCTGGAACTGGAGTTAAAGATGGTTCTCAGCCGCCATGTGGGTGCTGGGAATCGAACCCAGGTCCTCTGCAAGAGCAGTTGATGCTCTTAACCACTGAGCCATCTCTCCATCCCCCCAACTCACTTATTTTTAAATTATGTGTATGTGTGTGTGCACATGTGTAAGTATGTACATGTAGGTGTCCTTGAAGGCCAGAGGCTTACAGGTCCCCTGGAATTGAGGTTATAGGCAGTTCTGAGCTGCCTGATGTAGGTGCTGGGAATTGAACTCTGGTTCTCTGGAAGAGCAATATAAACTTAATCACTGAGTCATCTCTCCAGCCCCTAATTAATGTATTTTTTTTTTTTTTGTCTTTTCGAGACAGGGTCTTCCTGTGGCCCCAGCTGTCCTGGAACTCACTCTGTAGACCAGGCTGGCCTTGAACTCACAGACATCCGCGTGCCTCTGCCTCCCAAGTGCTAGGATTAAAGGCATGTGCAACCACGCCCGGCTATTTATTTATTTTGAGACAATGTATATCCCTTTCTCACTGTGTATCCCTGGCTGGCTTGGAACTCAGAGATCCATCTGCCTTTGCCTCCTGAGTGCTGGGATTAAAGACATGTACCACTATACTCACCCCAATATTTAATGTTTTAACTCAACATTTAAAATGTTTTAATGACTTTTAATTTATTTATTCTTTTTTTCATGTGTGTGGATTTTTTTCCAACAAGGTTTCATATAGCCAAGGTTGGCCTTATACTCCTGACCGGCCTTCACCTCCTGAGTGCTGGTACTACAAGCATGTGCTCTGTGCATGCTGATTTTTTAAAATGGTTTTTTAATGCCATTACCACTAATTCCAGACTATTTTTGTTGCTCTTTCCCAAAATCTCCAGATGTATCAGCAGTCACCTTTCATCCCCCTACACACAAACCCTGGTAGCTCGTGATCCACTTTCTGTCTGTACAGGTTTGCCTATTCTGGGTATTTCATATGAATGATATTAAACAATAACTGACTTTTTGACCTCTTTCACTTGTCATGCTTTCACCCAAAAAGGAACAGAAATTAGTACATTTAATGGCTGAATACTACTCCATTAGCTGTGTTCACATTTTACTCAGCTGAATACTACTCCATTAGCTGTGTTCACATTTTACTCAGCTGAATACTACTCCATTAGCTGTGTACACATTTTACTCAGCTGTTCATCTGTTCATGGGCATTTAGGTTGTTTCCACTTTACAGATACTATAAATGCTGTTGCTATCAACAGGCATGCACAAGCTTTTGTGTGGTTTCAGTTGGATACTAGATTGGAGTTTCTGGGTCCTACCAGTGTGACGGTTACCGCTATCAACTAGATCTAGAATCTAGAATAACTAGAAGATGGGCATGCCTCTGGGGGATTACCTTGAGTGTCTCAACTGAGGTGGGAAGACCTTCCCACTGTGGGCAGCACTATTCCTTGTAGAAGTAGAGGAAGCGCAATGCGACCAGCTGCTTCAAGCTCCTGCTACTATGAACCCCCCTGGAGGTGGACTGCACCGAAACTGTGAGCTAAACATACCTTCCTCCCTCAAGTTACTTTCTCCAAGTATTTTATCACAGCAACGGGAAAAGAAAACTAAGACATGATCATTCCACATTAGCTTTTTATAATATATATATATATATATTTTTTTTTTTTGGCACATTCATGAATGTATGTGGTCAAAAGACAATTTGCAGGAGTCATTCTCTCCTTCCACCATGTGGAAGATACTGGGGATCAAACTCAGGTTATCATGCTTGACGGTGAACACCTCACCACTAAATCATCTTGCCAGCACTCACATTCATTTTTTTTTTTGGCTTTTCGAGACAGGGTCTCCCTGTAGCCCCAGCTGGCCTGGAACTCACTCTGTAGACCAGGCTGGCCTTGAACTCAGAGATCGGCCGGCCTCTGCCTCCCAAGTGCTAGGATTAAAGGCATGTGCCACCACACCTGGCTTATAATTTTTTTTACTTAATATTATTTTGCTTTAATAATTTTCTTTTTTTATTTTATTTATTTTTTATGTGTATGAATGTACTGTCTGCATGTAGGTTTCTGCACCCATGTCATGCAATGCTGTGGAGATCAGAAGGCATTGGATTCCCCTGGAACTGGAATTAAAGATGGTTCTCAGCTGCCATGTGGGTGCTGGGGATTGAACCTGGGTCCTCTGCAAGAGCAGTTGGCACTCTTAACCACTAGGCCATCTCTCCAGCCTTTCTCTTTCTTTCTTTCTTTCTTTCTTTCTTTCTTTCTTTCTTTCTTTCTTTCTTTGTTTCTTTCTCTTCCTTCCTTTCTTTCTTTTCCTTCCTTCCTTCCTTCCTTCTTTCTTTCTTGTTTTCTCCCCCCCTCCCTCCCTTCCTTCCTTCCTTCCTTCTTGCTTTTCTTGTTTTCTTTGAGACAGGGTCTCCCTGTAGGTACAGCTAGTCTGGAACTCACTATGTAGACCAGGATGGGCTCTATCTCACATGCCTGCCTCTACCTCCCATGTGCTAGGATTAAAGGTGTGTGCCACCATGCTCATCTTTATTGTTTTTGAAATACATTCTTGAATTTTTGCCCAGTAAATGGCTATATGGCTCAGGATGGTCTCAAATTCATGAAAATCTCTGCTTCACCTTCCAGAGTTCTGAGACTTATAGGTGTGAGCCACCACGGCCAGTGGATAAACTTCTTAAATAAAAAATACAGAAAGGCAGGTGTGGTAGTGCACGCCTTTAATCCCAGCACTTGGGAGACAGAGATCTCTGTTTCCAGGCCAGGCTGTTCTACATAGAGAGTTCCAGGCCAGCTGGAGCTACAGGAAGACCCTATCTCAAAAAGACCATATATGTATGTGTGTGTGTGTGTGTGTGTGTGTGTGTGTGTGTGTGTGTCAGGAGGCCCAGCGGTTTTCAAGAGAAGCCCTAAGTGCCTGAATGGAATGGGCTATATTCCCAGGGTACTTTCTGCTATGGAGTCCATTCAGTGGGCTTTGCCCTGTATTGCCCCAGTCCCCATACCTTAGCACAAAGGCCCATGACACTCACGTGGAAAGCCAGCCTGTCGGATCAGCTTCTTTTTAGATAGTACTTTCATTGCCTGCAGAAGAACAGACCCCAAGGAGTAAGGTTAAAGAAGGGAGAAGGGAGGGAAATGGAGAGCCTCTTTCCTCCCCAAACCCTTCATGGAGCTCCCATGCCCCAGGCATCCTGGGGCAATGCAGTAAGAGCCTTATGACCAGCATGAACAAGCAGTCACCAGGCTGTGTGAAAACTAGACCCCTTGAGTTGCACCAATGCCAACTATGAAGTGCTTCTGAAGTTCCTGGTTAGCAGTCCCAGCTGGGAACCCCCGAGTTTATGACTCCTGCCATTCCCGTCATACAAGTGACCCAGAGCAAAAGGATATGATGGCTGCTTTACACACACAGCAACACCACTTCCCCAAAGTTGCATGGTTGGTGTATGTTAGAAGTGAGATATAAACCCGCACTAGACTGACTGCAGGGCCTCAGCTACAAAGGCAATTTGGCCATGTACTGCCTTATTTCCACTGTTATGGAAGATACAGGAAGGGAAGTTCAAAGCATCCCCCTCCACTTCCCTATCACAGCTTCCCTCCATATGACCTAAGAGTAAAATGAGAGAACAATTATCCAAATGTCCCTCACAGCTGAGTGCTAGGAATGAGGCTTTTCTCTGGACCTGAATGGGGTGGAGTTGGGAGTGTGCATACTCACATAGTAGGTATTGTCATTTTCATTGTAGGCCAACTTGACCACACCATAGGAGCCCTGGATAAAGGAAGATACCCATGACATACCTTCCAGAAGCAATGCTCTGTGAAATAAGGGCTCTAACACAGAAGCTGTAGCCTACAGCCCTATAACTGCAGATATGCCCTATAAGTGCATTTTGTTGAACCCATAGTTTTTACAAAATCTGAAATAATTGCCAACATTTAAAGGGAAAGAGCTAACACAAAACTCATTTTCCCAGGGAGAGGGAAATGATTCAGTGGGTAAAGTATTTCCAGTACACGCATGAGAACCTGAGTTCAATCCCCAGAACACACACAAACAAGTTGGGCATCAGATGTAGAAATGGCTCAGCAGTTAAGAGTACTTGCTGCCGGGTGTGGTGGCTCACGCCTTTAATCCCAGCACTTGGGAGGCAGAGGCAGGCAGATCTCTGTGAGTTCAAAGCCAGCCTGGTCTACAAAGTGAGCTGCAGGCCATCTGGGACTAAAGGGAGACCCTGTCTCAAAAATACCAAAAAAAGAAAAAAAAAAAAAGAGTACTTGCTGCTCCTTCAGAGCACCCAAGTTTGGTTCCCATCACCTATCTCTAGTGGCTCACAACCCCTCATCACCCTCTTCTGGTTTTCATATGCACACGCGCACACACACACACACACACACACAATCTAAAAATAAAATTAAAACATAAAGAGTAGGCATGGAGGTGCATACCTATAATTCCAGGGCTAGGAAGACAGACAGGATTGGTGGAGTGTCAGGTTCAGGGAAACAGTCAAAAAATAAGGTGATGCTGGGGGCTAGAGAGATGGCTCAGCAGTTAAGAGCACTGACTACTCTTGAAGAGGACCTGGGTTCGATTCCCAGCACCCACATGGTGGCTAAGAACTGTCTTTAAGCCAGGTGTGGTGGTGCACACCTTTAATCCTAGCACTTGGGAGGCAGAGGCAGGTGGATCTCTGTGAGTTCAAGGCCAGCCTTGTCTACATAGTGAGTTCTAGGACAGCGGGGGCTACAGAGAGACCCTGTCTCAAAAAGACCAATAAATAAATAATAAGGTGACAAGAAAACAAAGATAAGATTACTGATGTCAGCCCCTAGCCTACATATACACATGTGCAACATACAACTAGATCATTAATGAAAACATCATTCCAACCACCAGCCTGGCCTCCAAAAAGTCCCTCAACTCTACCCAGCTATACTCTTTTTTCCAGAGGGTCAGGGACAACCCTGACCAAGGTAGAAAGCCAGCCTGGCTCCTGGCACACTTACCTTTCCTTTTTTTTTTTCTTTTTTATGTGTACGAATGTACTGTCTGCGTGTAGGTCTATGCACGCGTGTCGTGCAATGCCTCGGAGGTCAGAGAGGGAGTCGGATTCCCCTGGAGCTGGAGTTAAAGATGGTTCTCAGCCACCATGTGGGTGCTGGGGATCGAACCTGGGTCCTCTGCAAGAGCAGTCGGAGCTCTTAACCGCTAGGCCATCTCTCCAGCCCCAGGACACTTACCTTTCCAATTTCATCCTTCAGTGTGTACTGATTTAGCTGCACACAGTCCTGGAAAGTAAGGCGGGACAAAGAAATTAATTTCACATTAGCAAATGAAAAATTTGTCACAAAATAAATGCACATATGTAATCAGGACTCAATTCCACAGAGTCCAAACACTTGATAGGCTGAGCCAAGAGAATCAAGAGTTTGAGGACTGGTTACATTGCAAGCTCAAAGGCAACCTGGACTACATGAAACCCTGCTTCAAAAATCAAAACAAGGGGCTGGAGAGATGAATCAGCAGTTAAGAGTACTGGCTACTCTTACAGGGACCTTGGTTCACTTCTCAGCACATGGGAGGTAACCACTATCTTTAACTCCAGTTATCCTTAATTTGGGATCTGACACCATCTTCTGGCCTCTGAGGGCACTGCACCCACATGATGCACTTACATACATGCAGGCAAAACACTAATGAATATAAAATTAAAATAATTTTTTTTTGTCTTTTTGAGACAGGGTCTCCCTGTAGCCCCAGCTGTCCTGGAACTTACTTTGTAGACCAGGCTGGCCTTGAACTCACAAAGATCCACCTGAGCCGGGCGTGGTGGCGCACGCCTTTAATCCTAGCACTTGGGAGGCAGAGGCAGGCGGATCTTTGTGAGTTCAAGGCCAGCCTGGTCTACAGAGTGAGTTCCAGGACAGCTGGGGCTACAGNCTAAACACTGCTGTAGCAAGGGATCCTTAGCCTTCCATATCACTAAAGGCCTGAAGATACAATTAGAAATAAGTGAGATTTTTAAAAAGTTAAAATTTCCATTTATGGTATGATTGAGTCAAACAAATTTAAAGGTGTACTTGAGATTCCTCTAAAATCTGTTTTTTATTTAAATACTTTAAAAGCCACTCAAAATTGTACACCAGAAGATAAAATATCTTATTTCTAAGGAGCTAAAACTGATAACTGATCTTCAAAAAAAAAAAAAATCACTTTTTCACAAATTCATCTCTGAATCTCAAGACTACTTGGTTATCTAAACTACAGCCAATGAGAGAGGGTATGTTCTTTTTTTTTTTAATTTTTATTTATTTCCGTATGTGTATGAATGTATTGTCTGCATGCAAGTCTGTGCATCCGTGACGTGCATTGCCGCGGAGGTCAGAAGAGGGTCTCGGATTCCCCTGGAACTGGAGTTCTCCTGGAATTGGAGTTTCAGACGGCTCTTGGCCGCCATGTGGGTGCTGGGGATCGAACCCAGGTCCTCTGTAAGAGTGGTCAGCGCTCTTAACCGCTAGGCCATCTCTCCAGCCCTAAAATAAAGTTTTTAAAAAAATGTTCAAGCTGAGCATGGTGGCGCACACCTTTGTTTTTGTTTTTTTTGTTTTGTTTTATGTTTATGAATGTACTGTCTGCATGTAGGTTTGTGCACCCGTGTCATGCAATGCTGCGGAGGTCAGAAGAGGGCGTCGGATTCCCCTGGAACTGGAGTTCTCCTGGAATTGGAGTTACAGACGGTTCTCAGCCGTCGTGTGGGTGCTGGGGATCAAACCCGGGTCCTCTTCAAGAGCAGTTGGCAATCTTAACCGCTAGGCCATCTCTCCAGCCCCTGCACACACCTTTGATCCTAGCACTTGGGAGGCAGAGGCAGGAGGATCTCTGTGAATTCAAGGCCAGCCTGGTCTACAAGGTGAGTTCCAGGACACCTGGGGCTACAGGGAGCCCCTGTCTCAAAAAGATGGATGGATGGATGGATGGATGGATGGATGGATGGATGGATGGATAGATGGATGGAGGAAGGAAGAAAGGAAGGAAGGAAGGAAGGAAGGAAAGAAGGAAGGAAGGAAGGAAGGAAAAGAGAAAGAAAAGAAAGAAAAGAAAAGAAAAGAAAAAAGAAAAGAAAAGAACATAGGACCCAGTGTGGTGGCTCACATGTTTAATCCCAGCACTTGAGAGAAGCAAGATATCTGTGATTTCAAGGCCAACCTTGTCTACATAGCAAGTTCCAAGCCAGTCAGAGCTACATAGTACAACTTATCCTCAAACAAATGAGAAGAGAGACAGAGAGAGAGAAAGAGAGAGAGAGAAAGAGAAAGAGACAGAGAGAGACAGAGACAGAGACAGAGACAGAGAGACAGAGAGAGAGAGAGAGAGAGAGAGAATCCCAGTTCCTCAGAAAGACCACTCCAGGGTGACCACTATCCTAATTTCTAATAGCAAAGATCTTGCTAAAATGTAATCTTGACAAAATGTAGGCTGAAGGTATAGCTCAGCGGCAAAGTGTTTACCTAATATCCACAAAGCCCTGGGTTTGATTCTTAGTGTCCCCCCCAAAAAAATAATAATGATAATAATATAATGATGATAATGCCAGACATGGCGCACACCTTTAATCCCAGCACTCTGGAGGCAGAGGCAGGTGGATCTCTGTGAGTTCAAGGCCAGCCTGGTCTACAGAGTGAGTTCCAGAACAGCCAGAGCTACAGGAAGACCCTGTCTCAAAAAGACCAAAAACAAAAAGATAATGATGATAATGATGGCTACAATATGTACTCTGTTTGTTTTGTGTATTGTTTGAGAAGGGTCTACCTATAGCCTCAGCTGGCCTGAAACTCACTATGTAGACCAGGAGAGCTTCAAACTCACAGAAAGCTGCCAGTCTCTACCTTCTGAGTGCTAGGATTAAAGGCTCGAGAGCCACCACACCTGGATGCACATGATTTCCTTGTGTGGGTCTCAGGGTCAAATTCAGGTCTTCATGCTTGTGGCTCCATCCCCTCACCAACTGAGCTATCACCCCAGCCCAATACATTCTGCTTTAGTACTCATTTCTTAAGGTTTTCACCACTCTCGAAAATGTATCTATTACAAACTTAAATAACCTGATATAAAATTTAAATTAGGGGCTGGAGAGATGGCCTAGCAGTTAGGAGCGCCGACCGTTCTTACAGAGGGCCCGGGTTCGATCCCCAGCACCCACATGGTGGCTGAGAACCATCTGAAACTCCAATTCCAGGAAAACTCCAGTTCCAGGGAGAATCCGACACCTACTTCTGACCTCCGAGGCATTGCATGACACGGGTGCACACACTTGCAGGCAGATAGTACATTCATACACATACAGAAATAAATTAATTAAAAAAATTTAAATTAGATCAGTAAGCATAATAACTATACTGTCCTATAAAATATACAATAGTACAAGACAAGACTATTTATACAACCTAACAGTAGGTAAAGATTTTTTAGATAATACGTAAAAAAATGGGAGGCTGGAGAGATGGCTCAGCAGTTAAAAGAGTGCTTGTTGCTCTTGCAAAGGACCTGAGTTTGTTTCCTAGCACCTACAACATTGGCTCACAGTAGGCTCACAACTGCCTGTAACTCTAGCTGCAGGGAATTTCTGGAGTCTTTAGGCACCTGTACTCACATGTGTACACACACACACACACACACACACACACACACACACTCTCTCTCTCTCTCTCTCAAACACTCAAACACATAATTTAAAAATAAAAATAGGGGCTGGAGAGATAGCCTAGAGGTTAAGAGCACCGACTGCTCTTACAGAGGACCCGGGTTCGATCCCCAGCACCCACAGGGTGGCTAAGAACCGTCTGTAACTCCACCGGGTGTGGTGGCACACGCCTTTAATCCCAGCACTTGGGAGGCAGAGGCAGGCGGATCTTTGTGAGTTCAAGGCCAGCCTGGTCTACAGCTGGCTGGGGCTACCTGGCTGGGGAGACCCTGTCTCGAAAAGACAAAAAAAAAAAAGACCAAAAAAAAAAAAAAAAAAAAAAAAAAAAAAAAAAAAAAAAAAAAGCTTAGAGATTAGAAATGTGCTAAAAGTCTTAAATAGGACATTGTAAACTAGTCTACAATGGTTAAATATAATGAGTCATGTGATTCATGGAAGATTAGACTGTGCAAAAGAACATTAATGAGGCCTGGAGAGATGGCCTAGCGGTTAAGAGTGCCGACTGCTCTTGCAGAGGACCCGGGTTCGATCCCCAGCACCCACATGGCGGCTGAGAACCGTCTATAACTCCAATTCCAGGAGAACTCCAGTTCCAGGGGAATCCGACACCCTCTTCTGACCTCCGCGGCACTGCACGACA
>VZQC01001733.1:104793-118961 GCA_009823505.1 Rhizomys pruinosus | reverse complement strand
GGAGAGATGGCCTAGCGGTTAAGAGCGCTGACCGCTCTTACAGAGGACCCAGGTTCGATCCCCAGCACCCACATGGCGGCCGAGAACCGTCTGAAACTCCAATTCCAGGAGAACTCCAGTTCCAGGGGAATGCGACGCCCTCTTCTGACCTCCGCGGCATTGCACGACAAAGGTGCACAGACTTGCATGCAGACAGTACATTCATACACATACAGAAATAAATAAAATTTTTAAAAAATTATAAAAAAAAAAAAAAGAAGCATATTCGTAAGCCGGGCGTGGTGGCGCACGCCTTTGATCCTAGCACTCGGGAGGCAGAGGCAGGCGGATCTTTGTGAGTTCAAGGTCAGCCTGGTGTACAGAGCGAGTTCCAGGACAGCTGCAGCGACAGGGAGACCCTGTCTCAAAAAGACCAAAAAAAAAGAAGCATATTCGTCATGAAGGAAACAGACATGAAATCCACACCAGACCTGCTAAAATCAAGATGAACGACCAGGCCATGTGCGGTGACCTTCCAAACTGCTGGCAGAATGGGAAGTGGGTAGACACCCTGGAAAACACTTTGACTGTTCTCTCTCTCTTTCTCTCTCATTTTTTCTTTTCTTCTCTTTTTGTAGGATAGGGTGTCATATATTTCAAGCTGGCCTCAAACTTGCTATTTAGGGATTTAGGGATGGGGGTGGGGATGCACAGAAGAAAGCAGGTGAGTTAAACAAAACCAAGGATGTATGAAAAATCCTTATAGAAACCACTGTTTTCTAAGCTAATTTACAAAAAAAGGGGGGGGGGCACTGGAAAGATGGCTCAGCAGTTAAGAAAGAGCACTGGCGGGGCCGGAGAGATGGCCTAGCGGTTAAGAGCACCGACCGCTCTTACAGAGGACCCGGGTTCGATCCCCAGCACCCACATGGCGGCTGAGAACTGTCTGAAACTCCAATTCCAGGAGAACTCCAGTTCCAGGGGAATCCCTCTTCTGACCTCCGCGGCATTGCACGACACGGGTGCACACACTTGCATGCAGACAGTACATTCATACACATACAGAAATAAATAAAAATTAATTAAAAAAGAAAGAGCACTGGCTATTCTCCAGAGTACCCAGGTTCAATTCCTAGCACCCAAATAACAGCTAATGACTGTGTATAACTCCACTTCCAGTGATCCAACACCCTCTTCTGACGTCCAAGGGCATTGCATGACATGGGTGCACTTGCATACATGCAGGCAATACACTCACACAAATAAAATAAAATAAAATATTGCCAGTTGTGGTGGCATACACCTTTAATACCAGGACTCCGAGTCAAAGGCAGGCGGATCTTTGTGAGTTCAAGGCCAGCCTGGTCTACATAGTGAGTTCCAGGAAGCAGGAGCTACAGGTAGACCCTGTCTCAAAAAGACCCCCCCCCAAAAAATTTAATAATAAAATATTTTTTAAAAATAAAAGAGTTTGAGCCAGGCGTGGTGGCGCACACCTTTAATCCTAGCGCACTCAGGAGGCGGATCTTTGTGAGTTCAAGGCCAGCCTGGCTTACAGAGTGAGTTCCAGGACAGCTTGGAGCTAAAGGGAGACCCTGTCTCAAAAAAACAAACAAACAAACAAACAATAAATAAATAAATAAAAGAGTTTGAACACGGGTCCCCTGCATAGATGGACAATGCTTCCCTAAAGGTTTGGGTTATTAAATGAGACTCTCAGAGCCAGGAATGGCACCTACGAGTGACTGGTGAGGGAAGCTCCAGAGCCCCTCACACAGCACAGACTACTGCCATTGCTCTTGGTTTCTCACCATGGGAAGACTCATCTGCTGAAGACACAATACATTCTGGTTGCAGGAGAAGTTAAACTGGAACTGACCTGGAAAGTTCTCCCCTGCTGGCAAGATCTGATAGTGCCAGAAGCTGCTGTGCAGGGCACTAGTGGAGAAAAGTCATCAATGGTATTACTCAGTGGGAACTCTGCATGCTACAGACCTGCCAGGCAAGATGTGTCCACCGCGCAACCGTGGAATGAAGGTTATGGAGGTAACTAACTGCTTTCTTTTTTTCTTATTTATTTATTTATTTTTTTTCTTTTTGGTATTTTCGAGACAGGGTTTCCCTGTAGCCCCAGCTGTCCTGGAACTCGCTCTGTAGACCAGGCTGGCCTTGAACTCACAAAGATCCACCTGATTCTGCCTCCTGAGTGCTAGGATTAAAGGCGTGCACGACGCCCGGCTTTTCTTATTTATTTATTATTATTTTTTTATGTGTATGAGTGTACTGTCTGCATGTAGGTTGGTGTGCCTGTGTCGTGCAATGCCTCGGAGGTCAGAAGAGGGCATCGGATTCCCCTGGAACTGGAGTTAAAGACGGTTCTTAGCCACCATGTGGGTGCTGGGAATCGAACCACGGTCCTCTGCAAGAGCAGTCAGTGCTCTTAACTGCTGAGCCATCTCTCCAGCCCCAACAAACTGCTTTCTGATGTCAACTGAGATCTGTTTCATAGGAGGGAATTCCTGTAAACCAGGTCAAAAGCCCATGCTTCAAGAGGTCAGGGCCCCTAGGAATTAACTTACTAAACTTTGTTAAATGACATGTTGCAAAACTGTCTTCTAAATACTTATGCTTATAACTATAGGTTAGTGCTGCCTTCAACCTTGGCCAGAGAAGCTTCTCTCTGCAGTGGCCAACAATTAATGCAGACTCGTAACTGGTCAAAGTGCAGAGAAACAGTGACTGCTGAGTGCTCAGCCCTAAATGATACATCTACATCACCCATACACACACCAAGACTCAGGGAACATTGCAGAAGAAAGAGGAAAAAAATGTAAAAGGCAGAGGATGGGGAGGGGAGATGTGAAACGCTGTCCTCTGGGCATGAATGGCCACTGTACTCATGAACTTGTGTAGCTATGGCAACCTGCAGAAGACAAAGCAAACAAGATCAATGAACATTCCTTCCTACAGGCAGCATTTACTGGATTCATAAGCCTACAAGAGAGGAGGGATATGAAAGGAGTAGAACGTATTGGAGATGCTTGGGGGAGTAGGAAGGAGAATTTGGGGTAAATATATACAAGATACATTGTTTACATTGTGAAATTATCAAATAATTATACAGAGATTGTCTGTGAACTGCCAAGCCTAAGTGGCACTTCTACAATGCAACCTCTACACCTAAGGCTCATAGAACATAGATAGAACAAGTGGTAAAGAGAACACTAATGCTTCTCTCAGTTCTCATCAATGAAGCTCCCTCATGCAACAGAGGGCCAGGAACACAAAAGGTCACAAACGACCAAAACACAGAGGATAAGAGAATACAGAACATGGCTTGAACAGGACTTCTACATTAAACTCCACCCACCTAGGGCTCAGGGACCATTGCAGAAGAGGGAGAGGAAAGATTGTAAGAGCCAGAGAGGAGGTGCATAACCATATGGAAATACAGTCCTACAGGTTCCTGGGACCTAGTTCATATGAACCTACAACAGTGGTGTCAGCATGCACAAGACCCATGCAAACTCATGGAAACAGCAGGTCCCAATCTTAGTCAAAGAATTATTGGCAGATGATTATTGCTGGGTAAAGAGCTCAGGACTGGAGAGATGGCCTAGTGGTTAAGAGCGCTGACTGCTCTTGCAGAGGACCCGGGTTCGATCCCCAGCACCCACATGGCGGCCAAGAACCGTCTTTAACTCCAGTTCCAGGGGAATCTGACACCCTCTTCTGACCTCCACGGCATTGCACGGCACGGGTGCACAAACCTACATGCAGACAGTACATTGATACATATAAAAAAATAACAAAATAAAAATAAAAAAATTAAAAAAAAAGAAGAGCTCATCTTTTTTTCTTTTTCTTTTTGAGACAGGGTCTCCCTATAGCCCCATCCAGCCTGGAACTCACTCTGTAGACTAGGCTGGCCTTGAAACTAACAGAGATCCACCTGCCTCTGCCTCCCGAGTGCTATGATTAAAGGCATGTGCCACCACACCTGACTTAAAGACAGTTCTTAGCCGCCATGTGGGTGCCAGGAATCAAACCCAGGTCCTCTGCAAGAGCAGTCAGCGCTCTTAACCACTGAGCCATCTCTCTAGCCCCAGACCTCATCCTCTTAAAGGGAGGGACTTTAGATCCCAGTGGATGAACTTACACTGAGGGATGTCTGGGGACATTAACTTGACATAATGGACCTTAACATAAGTGACAGAATACATGAACTCCAGTGGGGGGCTATGGAGTGTGCCAATGGGGAAGGGAGTAGGAAGTTGGTTAAGATGTTCTGCATGAAAAAAAAAAAAAAAAGGCCGGGGACGTGGTGGTGTACGCCTTTAGTCCTAGCACTTGGGAGGCAAAGGCAGGCGGATCTTTGTGAGTTCAAGGCCAACCTGGTCTACAGAGTGAGTTCCAGGACAGCTGGGGCTAGAGGGAGACCCTGTCTCAAAAAGACCAAAAAAAAAAAAAAATGTTCTGTATGAAATGCAAAAAATATCAATAAAAATTCGGTTAAAAAAGAATAAATAAGGGGCTGGAGAGATGGCTCAGCAGTTAAGAGCACCGACTACTCTTGCAGAGGACCCAGGTTCGATTCCCAGCACCCACATAGCGGCTAAGAACCGTCTTTAACTCCAGTTCCAGGGGAATCCGACGCCCACTTCTGACCTCCATGGCATTGCACGACACAGGTGCACCAACTTACATGCAGACAGTACACTCATACAAATAAAAAAATAATAAAAAAATTTAAAAAAGAATAAAACAGCACTATAATTAGAATAATAAAGTAATATAAAAAATTAAAAAAGTAATATGAGACCTTAAAAAAAAGAAATTATCAAAGAATAAATAAAATATTCTGGTAAAGAAGAACCTTCTGCTCAGTGGCACATGCCTTTAATCCCAGCACTTAGGAGGCAGAGATAGGCAGATCTCTGTGAGATCAAGGGAAGTCTGGTCTACACAGTGAGTTCCAGGCCAGCTACGGCTACATGGAGACCCTGTCTAATAAATAGCAACAAACAAACAAACAAAAAAACCCTTGTGTGCTCGCTTCGGCAGCACATATACTAAAATTGGAACGATACAGAAAAGATTAGCATGGCCCCTGCGCAAGGATGACACACAAATTCGTGAACTGTTCCATATTAAAAACAAACAAAGAAACAAACAAAAAACCCTTGCTATTTACCTGAGGATGACCTTGATCTACTGTCTTCACATCCCAAGTGCTGGGATCATAGGCATGCATCACTATGTCTGACTTACAAGGTGTTAGGGACTAAACTCAGGGCTTCATACATGCTAAGCAAGCACTCTACCAACTAAGCCACAGTCATATTATGTCCATGAGCCACACATGACTTGAATGTGGGGACCCAACTTGGGTCCACTGCAAGAGCAGCAAGCACTCTTTTTTTTTTTTTTTTTTTAATTTTTATTTATTTTCTATGTGTATGAATGTACTGTCTGCATGGAGGTTTGCGCACCCGTGTTGTGCAATGCCGCGGAGGTCAGAAAAGGGCATCGGATTCCCCTGGAACTGGAGTTAAAGACGGTTCTCAGCCGCCATGTGGGTGCTGGGGATCGAACCCAGGTCCTCTGTAAGAGCAGTCGGTGCTCCTAACCGCTAGGCCATCTCTCCAGTCCCTATTTTATTTTATTTTTTTAGTCTTTTCGAGACAGGGTCTCCCTGTAGCCCCAGCTGTCCTGGAACTCACTCTGTAGACCAGGCTGGCCTTGAACTCACAAAGATCCGCCTGCCTCTGCCTCCCAAGTGCTAGGATTAAAGGCATGCGCCACCACGCCCGGCCAATTTTATTTATTTTTGTATGTGTATGAATGTACTATCTGCATGCAAGTTTGTGCACCCATGTCATGCAATGCCGCAGAGGTCAGAAGAGGGTCTTGGATTCCCCTGGAACTGGAGTTCTCCTGGAATTGGAGTTACAGACGGTTCTCAGCCGCCATGCGGGTGCTAGGGATCGAACCCGGGTCCTTTGCAAAAGCAGTCAGTGCTCTTAACCGCTAAGCAAGCACTCTTTTTTTATTTTATTTTATTTTAAATTTAAATTTTTATTTATTTCTGTATGTGTATGAATGTACCGTCTGCATGCAAGTCTGTGTACCCATGTCGTGCAATGCCACAGAGGTCAGAAGAGGGTGTCGGATTCCCCTGGAACTGGAGTTCTCCTGGAATTGGAGTTTCAGACGGTTCTTGGCCGCCATGTGGGTGCTGGGAATCGAACCCGGGTCCTCTGTAAGAGTGGTCGGCACTCTTAACCGCTAGGCCATCTCTCCAGCCCCTAGGCAAGCACTCTTAACCACCGAGACATCTAAGACAGCTCTTTAGCACCCTCTCCTCACATTTCCAGGTTACACACACACACACACACACACACACACACACACTCACACTTAATACAATGTCAGTGTTATATAAGTCATTTTACTGTATTGCTTAGGGACAATAACTGTTTAAATTATCATTTAGTGACTAGGGGAAAAATAAGCCTGTACACACTCCTAAGGCTGCAATTTTTTTTCCAAATATTTTCTATCTGAGGTTGGCTGGGATCTGTAGCTACTGGGCCAACAGCATGGATAGATCTCAAAATCATTAGCTAGGGAAGATATTGAACTAAAAAAGAGTGCCCAGGAAATGAACCAGCCTTCATAAAATTCTAGAACTTGCAAAAACAAAAAAAAGAAAAAAAAAATTCTAGAACTTGCAAACAAATGTAAAATGATATAAAAAGCAGTTCAGAGCTGGGCATGGTGGCGCACGCCTTTAATCCTAGCACTCAGGAGGCAGAGGCAGGCGGATCTTTGTGAGTTCAAGGCCAGCCTGTTCTACAGAGTGAGTTCCAGGCCAGCTGGGGCTACAAGGAGACCCTGTCTCGAAAAGACCAAAAAAAAAAGCAGTTCAGAAGGCAGGAGTGGTGGTACATACCTATAATCCTAGTATTCAAGAAGCTGAGGAAGGAGGATTACCAACAGTTCAAGGCCAGCCTGGGCTATACAGTGAGACCAAGTCTCAAAAAAAGCAGTTTAGCAGCTCCCGGAAAGGAGCATGGAGGAGGGACGCACTACTGAGCCACCTGGAGTGCCATGGTCTTGAGTGGTACAGTTTGAATGGTACAAAAGCAGGTAATTTTTGTATACTTGAAATGTACAGGGAGTTTTTGCTTCATTTTGTTTTTATGAGACACGGTCTTATGCCCAGGCTGTCCAAGAACTCATCATCCTTTTGTCACCACTTACTCTATCTCGGCTCACCCAGCTCCCATACCTGCAAACCGGTGATGGAGACGTGGTGTGACTCCACTGTGGGCCGTCGGGGCAGCCTTGGCGAGGACTGTGGGGAGCTGGCAGGAGAATAGGGCAGGGACGGGCAGATGCAGCGTCCATTCATGTCCAGGCTGCTGCCAGATGCCATCCCACCCTGGGACCGCTCCTGCAGGGATAGCTTACGACCAGAAGGCAGGGGCCGTGCCTCAAATTCCGAGGCATTGAGGGGGACTTCCTGGCCATCTGCCTCCAGGGGCTGGTCTGGGGCCAAGCTGAGGTCCACAGCACAGCCTGGCTCACATTCAGTGACCACAATGAAGGATTCCATGCCCAAATGTATGCTCAAAGATGAAAGGCCTCTCAGGGCGTCACAGGGCTTCTGGCCTTCTCGGCTGCTGCCCCGGCTCCCCAGCTCATCCTGGGGGGCCTCGAGGTCACTGTTGGGCTGGCTAGAGACACATGATGACATGGTGCATGGACCAACTTCAACCACCAGGCCGGGGTACTTCCATTGGCAGCAGAGCCACCTGCAGAGAGAAAGCACAAGAAAAAAAAGCTTAGCCAGCAGGGATAGGTGAAGGGATTCCCTCCTCTAGGCCAGGCTGGTATCTAATTATGCACTGGCTTTACATCTGACACCCCAGCATTTGGGAGGCTGATGCAGGAGGACTTAAGAGGACATCCTGGGCTACAAAGTAAACTACCACCTAGCCTGAGCTACAGAATGAGTCTCTGTCTTAGAACAAAAAATATATTTTGTAGCCAGGCAGGTATGGGAAAACAAATCTATAATCTCAGTATTCAGAAGGCAGAAACAGGAGTTTAGGATCAGCCTGGGCTACATAGTAAGAATCTGTCTTTGAAAGAAAATCTTGCAAAGCAGGGTCTGACATGATTTAAGTCTATACAGACTTTTTGTTGTTATTTGTCTTTTTGGAGGTTTTTTCTTTTCTTTTGTTTTATTTTGGTTTGTTTCTGTTTGGTTTTTGTTTTGTTTTGTCTTGTCTTTTTTGAGACAGGGTCTTTCCTGTAGCCCTAGCTGGCCTGGAACTCACTATGTAGACCAGGCTGGCCTTGAACTCCCAAAGATCCACTTGCCTCTGCCTCCCAAGTGCTGGGACTAAAAGCATGCTCCACCACACCTGGCAATTTTCTTGGTCTTTTTGAGACGGGGTCTCCTTGTAGCCCCAGTTGGCCTGATACTCACTATGTGGACCAGGCTGGCTACTATCTCACAGAGATCCGCCTGCCTGGGACTAAAGGCATGCACAGCCACACCCCAAAGAAATATAGTCTTTGCATCTCTTCTCGCACACTTATAAGAAGCAAGCATAAGGGATCCCCAAGGTCCCAGAAAACTGGCACTGCTGATCAGCCAGGATCTGAGTCTACTAGTTTCCCAGTCCTCACTTTCCTTTCCCTCAAATATCTGCTGGGGCTGAACATGTAATTCAGTTGGTAGAGTGGTTGCCTCAGATGCACAAAGCTCTGGGTTCAATCTCTAGCACTGCAAAAAGCAGGTATGATGTGCACACCTATAATCACAGCCTTAGGGAGGTAAAGACAGGAGGATCAGAAGTTCAAGGTCATTCTCTTGGCTACATAGAGTTTGAGGTCAGCCTGGAGCACATGAGACCCTGTCTCCAAAAAAGAGAAAGAAACAAGCCATAAGTATATTGAGGTCTCCTGACTCTGTGTGTGTGTGTGTGTGTGTGTGTGTGTGTGTATCAGTCTGTATCCATCTTCTCAGCACTAGAATTATAAGCATGAGGTGGGGCTGGAGAGATAGCTCAGCAGTTAAGAGCACTGACTGCTCTTGCAGAGGATCCGGGTTTGATTCCCAGCACCCACGTGGCGGGTAAGAACCATCTTTAAACTGGGTGTGGTGGCACATGCCTTTAATCCCAGCATTTAGGAGGCAGAGGCAGGCAGATTTGTGAGTTCAAGGCCAGCCTGGTGTACATAGTGAGCTCCAGGCCAGCTGGGACTAAAGGGAGAGACCCTGTCTAATATATATATGTATATGAGTTAGCACACCAAGCTCTCTTTTTTTAATTATAGGGGAGACATGTGAATATATGGGCAAGTATCCTCAGAGGCCATTGGTGTCAGATCCCCTGGACCTGGAATTTTTTTTTTTTTTACCTGGAATTTACAGACAGTTGTGAGCCACCCAATATGACTGCTAGGAACTGAACTCAGGTCCCCTGGAGAGCAGTACTTGCTATTAACTGCTGAGCCATCTCCCAGCACCTTGAACTCAAGTCCTCATGCTTACTACACAGCAAGCACCTTGCCAACTAAGCTACCTCTTAAGTCCCCTCTTGATTTGTTTGTTTCGAGACAAGGTCCACCTGCATGCCCAGGTGGCCTATAACTTGCTATGTAGACCAGGCTGGATTGGATCTCACAGAGTTCCATCTGCCTCTGCAGGTCTTTGAACTCAGGTCTTGATGCTTTTAGAACAAGCAGTCTTACTCACTGAGCCATCTCCCCAGCCCCTGTTTATTTTTATTTATTTTTGTGTTTTGAGGTAGGGTCTTACTACATAGCCCTAGCTAGCCTGAAAATTGCTATTAGCCCAGGCTCACCTGGTTTCCACTCCTGCCTGCTTCAGAACAGGGGTCTTTAGCATGCCCTTGCTGCTTTGCAGTCTCAGTCATTGCGGTAGCATACAGCCTGGAAGGTACAGGTGGAATGGCTTCATTTGGAAGGCCAGGTGTGGTGGTGCACACCTTTAATCCCAGCACTTAAGAGGCAGAGACAGATGGATCTCTGAGTTCAAGGCCTGGTCTACACAGTGAGTTCCAGGCCAGTTGAGGCCATACAGGGAGACCCTGTCTCAAAAAAGACCCCTTCTCTTCTCCCCCTAAAAAAAATAGTAATAAGGGCTGAGGAGTGAATAAGAGGGAAACATGAGAACCTGAGTTCAAATCCCCAGAACCACATAAAAAGCCAGGCTTGGCTGTTGTGCCTACAACCAAAAAAAAGAAATAAGAATCAGGGATCTGCTAGCAAACACAACTAAAGTAATTTTGTGGTTAGTTTGGGGAAGAAAACCCTCCTCAAGAAAAAAAAAAAAAAAAAAAAGGTGACACCAATAGCTGGTTGGTTCCTTGAAAAGTTAAAGAATTTAAATATGACCCATTTCTAAGAGTTTATCCCCAAATGACTATTCACTATAGCCAAAAGAAAGGAGGCAACAGATAGACAGATTAGCAAAATGTGGTCCATCAGCCATATGAAGCCATAAAGTTTCAGAAGCACTGCCAAGGGCTACAACAGAGGGAAACCTGAAAACATCACCCTGAGTGAAAGACCACACACAGAGGTCTCATATTGCACAATTCCACTGAAATGAAATTTCCACACCAGAAAAATCCATAGAGAAGGAAAGATAGAGGTAACCGAGGACAAGCAAGAACTTTGGGGAAAGCTTTTGGGGAAATGCTGCTTAAGGGGTTAGGTTTCATCTTGAGCGGATGAAAATGTTTTGGAACTTGATAGAGGAGGTGATTGCATAACCTCACGCCTGAATTAAATGCCACTGAACTGCTGACTTAAGAGGGCTAATTTTAGGACTGGGGGGTGCAGCTCCATGGCAAAGCTCCTGACTAGCACTTGAGGCCCTGGGTTCTATCCTCAGCATCATGCCTCTCAAAAAAGTCAGTTTTATGTCATGGGAACTCATCTCAATTTTAGAGAGAGACTGATACACTCCCTCAGGCTGTCAATTCCCACCATCTCTTGGACAGAATATTAACCTTTGGCTTATCTGTTTGACAAATTCTGCCCGACAAATGTCACAGGTGCTGCTGAAGTTGAGTGCATCCACAGATGCAGTGGCAGCTCCATGTTGATCACCCACATGGAGAAAGGGTCTCTTTAGGGCCAGGAAAAAAGTGTGCTGGTGGAGATTTTGAGTGAATAAAATGACAATAGTCACAGGGAGCAGATGAGCCATGTATTAGGAATATTAGGAACGCATACTGTTACACTGAAAGACCAAAGCACTAATTTACAACTGCTGTTAATAAGGCAAAAAATTCACATGTGTACACATAATGCATGCCCACTGCATGTCTCAAAAAGGATATACAATAAGATACAAGCAGTGTTTTATTGATGTTTTTGTTTCATGTAGCCCAGGCTTGCCTCAAACTACAACTCAATATTTAATCAGGGATGACCTTGAACTCTTCCTGATCCTCCTGCCTGCACCTCCCAAGTGATGGGATTACAAATGTGCACTGTCACCATTCACACACACACACACACACACACACACACACACACACACACCCTTTATGTGGTGCTGGAGACCGAACTCAGGGCATCCTGTCCTGATGGAAGGCAAACACTCAAATGAGCTATATTCCTAGCACCAGAGTGATTTTTTTTTTATTTTAAAATTTTATTTCTAGCCAGTCATGATGTACAGCTTTAATCCCAGTACTCAGGAGACAGAGGCTGGTGTACACAATGAGTTCCAGGCCAGCTGGGGCTACAGAGACCTCATCTCAAAAATACTCCCAAAACATTTATTTTTATTTTATGTGTATAAGTGTTTTGGCTGCATGTACATATATGTAAGTGCACCTGTATCATGTAATACCCACAGAGGAAGGAGAGGCCATCAGACCCTCTAGGACTAGAGCTACAGATGGTTGTTAGCCACTATGTGGATGGCGAGAAGAACCAAACCAGTGCTCTGAATTGCTGAGCCATCTCTCCAGCCCCTAAATGTGAATGTTTAAAAGAAAATAAGCAGCCACAATAGAGGTTAGCAATGCCACTCCTTACTACATCTGAGAAAGAATCATAGCTGTGTCCTGCCTTGGCTTCTCTGACAATAGAAGTTTGTGTTCTCTGCAGCCCTAGCAGCTGTTTCTTTACATCTCCCTGTGTGGCCCTCACCCTCCAGAGAGGAAAGCAGGGCCCTGATGTCCACGGGTTGGGCTCATCCTTCTGCCTTGCCTTAGCCTCTCTACCTCAGTTTCCTCACTTTTAAGCTGGGCCCCTTTACAATAGTCACAGGGAGCAGATGAGCCATGTATTAGGAATATTAGGAATACATAGCTGGTGCTCAAAGGCTACTCTATCAACACATACCTGCTAAATGCTTACATACAGTGGGGCTGTGTTCCAGAATGTTCCCATGAGTGACTCCTGTCCTGGTGCGTCCACCTGCTTTTGTATGTATTCCGTAACCCTGGCCCTGAGTCTCAGCCACCCCCAGAGCAGGCAGCACATCCTTTCTCTCAGAACCACCTCTGACAGGGCTACAAGTGTTCCTGAAAAGAAAACCAGACTTGGCAGCGCCTGGAAGAGTCAATGGAGATTTTTTCTCCCTTGCCAACAGAAAAACAATTGCTTATCGATCTCTACTTCAGGCCAAGGACACCAAGCCATTCAACCCTAGCAAAGCTGCTTTTAATCAAGTCTCCTTGGCTAGCCAGCGTCTGGCCTAGGCCTCCCTTGCCACTGCCTCTGACGCAGCCTTGGCCTTCAAGGTCTAGAGGAAGGAGGAAAACAGAAACGCTCAGACCCAGGCCAGGGAAACTGCACAGGAGGGGCAGGCAGGTCCCAGGTCTTGGGAAAAGTGGGACATAGGCCAGGAGGGCTGTATGGAGAGGTTCTGCCCCTGTCCCTACATCTAAGCCAGTTTTCTGAATTGTTTGGGGGCCATAGACCCTGCAAAAATTAGATAGAAGCTATCAGCACTTTCTCCCCAGCAGAAAACTAACTGGACATACAGATGATAGTTTAGCATAATAGCGGCATCATAGTTTGTCTGAGTCCATCAGGCACTGGGCATGGAGCAACTCAGCCTTGCTGTAGTTTTGTGGAACAAGCTCTCTGCATGGAGGGACAGTGAATGGGACACTGGATTTAAGAGGATGCTACAAGGCTGCTTGGCTTAGACAAAATGCCAGGAGTCTTGGCATTGGCTTGAATCACAAGCCCTGCCCAGTCCGGAAGGCTCCCTCTCTCCAGGGCATCCAGCAGAGCCACCAGACCCTTCTTGGAGCAGATGGACCAGACCCAGCCAGGATGAGAATATTCCTTCCTCTGCCAGGAAACCAAGTAGCACAGGCCTTCAGGAAACACCCAGCTATTTCCATTTCCTGGGGGCCATTTCCAACCTGCACCTACCACCTGCCAAATGCTGAGCTAAGCAGAGCCACTATGGGGGCTGTGGGAAGACAAGACAAATCAGAGGCAGACATTGCCCAGAGTCCCTCGGGGTCCCCTTATCACCTGCACTCCAAGACAACTTGAAAGATCCTGCCAAGGCCAGGGACAACATTGACCCTGGAATAAGGAATGAACTCAGACAGCCGCATTCTCCCTTACCTAGGGGAACTGAGGCACAAGGCCCTAAAGAAAATTCATTCATTCACTTATTCTTTTAACAAGTAATTAGGGATGTAACTCAATTGGCAGAATGTTTGCCTAGTATGGAAGAGGTCCTGAGTTCAATCCTCAGCACTATAAATGAGGCATAATGGTACACACATGTAATCCCAGCACTCTGGACATGGAGGGAAGAGGGTCACAAGTTCAGGGTCTCAACTTCATTCCCAACTACATAGCAAATTTGAGATCTGGGCTACATGAGACCCTGTCTCAACAAGGAAAAGGAAGAAAGGAAAAAGGAAAAAGGAAAAAGGAAGGAAGGAAGGAAGGAAGGAAGGAAGGAAGGAAGGAAGGAAGGGAGGGAGGAGGGAGGGAAGGAAAGAAAGAAATGAAGGAAGGAAGGAAGGAAGGAGGGAGAAAAGGGAGGGCCAGCAAGATGGTTCACTAGCTAAGGGAGCTTGCCACCAAGCCTGACAACCTGAGTTCCATCCCTGGAACCCACACGGTAGAAAGAGAGAACCCATTCCTGCGCAGGC
>VZQC01001733.1:45199-86267 GCA_009823505.1 Rhizomys pruinosus | reverse complement strand
AAAAAAAAAAAAAAAAAAAAAAAAACACTTGGAGCCAGGCCTGGTAGCGCACGCCTTTAATCCCAGCACTCTGGAGACAGAGGCAGGCAGATCTCTCTGAGTTCAAGGCCAGCTGGTCTACATAGCGAGTTCCAGGACAGCTGGGGCTGCAGGGAGACCCTGTCTCAAAAAAGACCCAAAAAATTAGGTAGATGATAGATAGATAGATAGATAGATAGATAGATAGATAGATATACACAATCCTGCATATCTGTGCCTTGTTACTAAATTGCCCATGTTTTATTCTAATACTGTAAATAAAATAACACAAGTAGAACACCATTGTAAACTTAAAAGCCAATTCTTTTTTTTTTTATTTAAAATATCATTCTGCCGGGCGTGGTGGTGCACGCCTTTAATCCTAGCACTTGGGAGGCAGAGGCAGGCGGATCTTTGTGAGTTCAAGGCCAGCCTGGTCTACAGAGTGAGTTCCAGGACAGCTGGAGCTACAGGGAGACCCTGACTCAAAAAAGACCAAAAACAAATCATTCTATTTTATTTTAAAATATTAATTTAGCACAGTTTTTAAACCAATGGGGTCCTTTTACAGCTGGAATTATACATAGAATTTCAATATATAAAGCAAAATAAAGAGAGTTACCTTGGCATAAGAAGAAAGGAGAGAGACCCGAGATCCTTGCCTTTTCCTTTATCCTTAATTTCATCCCTGAGATTATTTCCACAGATATTTTGAACAACCTTAAAACTATTGTTTTAAAACATACTCTTTGCAACACTGACTTATTTTTTTTTTTTTTTCGGTCTTTTCGAGATAGGGTCTCCCTGTAGCCCCAGCTGTCCTGGAACTCACTCTGTAGACCAGGCTGCCCTTGAACTCACAAAGATCCACCTGCTTCTGCCTCCCAAGTGCTGGCATTAAAGGCGTGCACCACCACGCCCAGCGCAACTCTGTCATTTTTTTTTTATTAATTTTATTTATTTCTGTATGTGTATGAATGTACTGTCTGCATGCAAGTCTGTGCACCCGTGTCGTGCAATGCCGCGGAGGTCAGAAGCGGGCGTCGGATTCCCCTGGAACTGGAGTTCTCCTGGAATTGGAGTTTCAGTCGGTTCTCGGCCGCCATGTGGGTGCTGGGGATCGAACCCTGGTCCTCTGCAAGAGCAGTTGGTACTCTTAACCGCTAGGCTATCTCTCCAGCCCCTGCTCTTGGGTTTTGACTTATCAATGAACTCACTATAAATTCCCAGAGTCCAGGCAGGTACCAAACCCAAACCATTTGTATAACTGCAGAGAACCAATGACTGGAATGAGATGGACTTCATTCAGTCTCACATCTACTAATTACCAGCTCTGTGGGCTTGGGCAATTGACTTGATCTCTCCCAGTTTGGTTTCATCAGCTGTCAGATGGGGATAATAATAGTACCTAGCTCATAGACTTGGCCTGGAGCTTCAATACAATAATGTGTGTAAAGACATTAGCTCAGTTCCTAGCACACAAGTGCTCAGTGATGCTAGCTATTAATATACTTAGCACAGTGCTTAAAAGCCCATCAATTTATGTGTCTTTCTTATTAAAGTGAATTAGAACAAAGTGCAGAACACCGTAATTGCTTGTCGTTGACTTTCAGCCCCTGATAGGAATCATCCCACACAAGGAAACCATTTTCTCCTTAGAGATACGAAAACAAGAATTAGCTTTGCTTTTTATCTCCCCCTCCAAAAACACCAGAAAATCCTATTCTAAGCAAACACTTCTTGTTGTCCTGACAACAGAGATTGCCAGGAAAATAAGTAAACAGAGTATCTGAATCTTTTTTTTTAAAGAAAATTTACTTTATTATTATTTTTTTAATTTTTATTTTATTTATTTTTGTATGTGTATGAATGTACTATCTACATGTAGGTTTGTGCACCCGTGTCATGCAATGCCACAGAGGTCAGAAGAGGGTGTCAAATTCCCCTGGAACTGGAGTTAAAGACAGTTCTCAGCCGCTATGTGGGTGTTGGGGATAGAAACCTGGTCCTCTGCAAGAGCAGTCAGTGCTAGTGTAGGGAGGGGACTAAAATGTAAGACTTTAGCATTTTCCCGTCCACTAGGATAGCGTCATAATGTCCTTCTGAGGCTTTGTCTCTCTTCCTGAGCTGGCCAGTGTTCTACTCATGTTGCTCATGGGAACATTCTACTGCTTAGTCCAGAACATTTAGAACAAAAGGATAAGATAATAACACCAATGAACTTGATTCACTGTATGAGTGTAATGCCTGCATGTAGGTAGGTGCCCCCATGTTGTACAATGCCCATGGAGGTCAGAAGAGGGCTTCAGATCAACTGGAACTGGAATTAAAGACAGTTAGCCACCATGTGATGCTGGGAATCTAATCCGGTCCAGTTAGCCACCATGTGATGCTGGGAATCTAATCCGGTCCTCTACAAGAGCAGACAGTTCTCTTAACTGCTGAGCCATCTCTCCAGCCCGATTCATTGGACTCTTTTTTTTTTTTTTTTTTTTGGTCTTTTTAAGACAGGGTCTCCCTGTCGCCCCAGGTGTCCTGGCACTCACTCTGTAGTCCAGGCTGGCCTTGAACTCACAAAGATCCGCCTGCCTCTGCCTCCCAAATGCTAGGATTAAAGGCGTGCGCCACCACGCCCGGCTTATTTTTTTATTTGTATGAGTGTACTGTCTGCATATAGTTTGGTGCACCCATGTCGTGCAAAGCCTTGGAAGATAGAAGATGGCGTCAGATTCCCCTGGAACTGGAGTTAAAGACGGTTCTTAGCCGCCATGTGGGTGCTGGCAATTGAACCCGGGACCTCTGCAAGAGCAGTCGGCGCTCTTAACCGCTGAGCCATCTCTCCAGCCCTGAGAAGTTACTTTCAACAAGTAGTGAGATGAATAGGTTTATGAGACCTAAATATAAATGGCATCATAAATGAAGTTGATAGAGGTGTGTGAGAAAACTGTTTGTCTGACTCTCCAAACAACTGCAAAAAGAAAAACATCTCTGTAAACACTCCAAACAACAGGACAAAGTTTAAAACACTCAGACTAAGTAGAGATGTTCCAGGTGTACAGGTGAAGGCAGACACCCAGGGACAGAGAATGAGCATGGACTACGAAGCCTGTCTCACCTTACTGAACCTTCATTTTGGTCCTCATCAGTGAGAGGGCTAGGTCATACCACACTGCAGAGTGCAATTTACAAACCTCAAATAGGGAGAGTACTGATCTTAAAGGATGAGAAATGGTAAGTTCTTAACAGTGTCTGGCTCATGTTGGCTATTAGATAATGACAGTATTATTTTTTTTTTTTAAACAACCTGTTTGGCCGGGTGTGGTGGCACACGCCTTTAATCCTAGCACTTGGGAGGCAGAGACAGGCGGATCTTTGTGAGTTCAAGGCCAGCCTGGTCTACAAGGTGAGTTCCAGGACAGCTGGGGCTACAGGGAGACCCTGTCTCGAAAAGACCAAAAAAAAATAAAAAATAAAAAAAATTAAAAAATAAAACAACCTGTTTGGGGGGCTGGAGAGATGGCCTGGCGGTTGGGAGCACCAACCGGGTTCGATCCCCAGCACCCACATGGCAGCCAAGAACCGTCTGAAACACCAATTCCGGGAGAACTCCAGTTCCAGGGGAATACGACGCCCTCTTCTGACCTCCGCGGCATTGCACGACACTGGTGCACAGACCTGCATGCAGACAGTACATTCATACACATACAGAAATAAATAAAATAAAATAAAAAATTAAAACAACCTGTTTTTTATTTATTTATTTTTCCTGTTTTTTATTTATTTATTTATTTATTTTTTATGTGTATGAGTGTATTGTCTGCATGTAGGTTTGTGCACCCATGTCGTGCAATCCCACTGAGGTCAGAAGCGGGTGTCGGGTTCCCCTGGAACTGGAGCTAAAGACGGTTCTCAGCCGCCATGTGGGTGCTGGGGATCAAACCCGGGTCCTCTGCAAGAACAGTCGGCCCTCTTAATTGCTAGGCTATCTCTCCAGCCCCAAATGACAGTATTATTTAAAAATTGGGAAATAATGTTTGGAAAACAGTGCAGTACTTTTTCAAAACTGTGGGAGCAAGCAGCCCCAGGATTAATGCAATGCATGTACATTAGGCACATCAGAATCCCAGCTCTGCAACCTGCAATAGTTGTGTGACCTTGAGCAAGGCATTTCACTTCCCTACGTCCCAGTTTATTCATCTGTTAAACTGAATTAAAGCAATTGCCCACCTTTAGGATTGTCGTGAAGGTGAAATGTGGGCTTGGATTTTTGTTGTTGTTGTTGTTTTTGAGTCAGGGTCTCCCTGTAGCCCCAAGCTGGCCTAGAACTCACTCTGTAGACCAGGCTGGTCTTGAACTCCTGCCTCTGCCTCCCGAGTGCTGGGATAAAAGGCTCTTGCCACCACACCCAGCCGGATATTTTTTAGATTTATTTTTATTGATTTTGTGTGTGTGTGTGTGTGTGTGTGTCTGTGTCTGTGTCTGTGTGGGTGCATGCCACATGTATTAATGTGTCAGCAGGACAGAAAAGGGCACTGGATCTCCTGGAGCTAGAGTTACAGGTGGTTGTGAACTATCATATATGGGTGTTGGGAACTGATTTCTGGTCTTCTGGAAGAGGATAACACACATTTAATGTCTGAGCCACCTCACCAGCCCCAGAAATCTGGTTATTTATTTAAAGAATTCACAAGAGGACACTCTAAATATTAGCTATTTCCATCCAGAGCAGGAAACAACATTAACTATACTGAGTAAAGTTCCCACCAGGCCTCTGGAGTCAGAACAATTTATTTTCTCCTTTGAGGATGTATTCTAAAGGCCTCTGGTATAGACCCCAATGCTCAATGGCCACAAAGCTTTCTCTTTTCACCAAACTCGTTTCCCATTTAACCAGATATCATTTCCTATACCACCTAACATGAAATCATCCAGAATTATATACCATTATATAATTATTGGCTCCAGTCTCCCACCAAACACTCCTCAGGAAAAAGAGCTGTCACCCAGATAGTTATGTTTTCAGGTATTTTCACTCCGATATTTTCACTTTTCGTTCAACCTATTTTCTGCTGAAGATCAACTCCAGCCACAGAGGCTAAGTCATAGACAGCTGGGAACCACAGGCTTTGGATTCAGGCTCTGCTTCCTTGCCAAGATGAATGTCAGCCAGCTGAGCACAGAGCCAGACAGGTAGACATTGTGGGTGAAACCTGGCATGGGTGTGTGCTCAGAAGGGCTCCAGGGCTGAGGTTTAAGATTCAGTTGTGGCTGCAGGTCGTGGTGCGCATCTTTAATCCCAGTATTCCAGAGGCAGAGGCAGGCAGGCAGGCAGTTCAAGGCCAGTCTGATCTAAGCTAGCCAGGGCTACACAGTAAGATACTGTCTCAAACAACAAAAAGTAAACACACTTTTGAAGCCATTAAGAGCATCTTGATTTTTTAAGAGAGAGGGTACTAGAGAGTAAACCCAGGTCTTCCTAGCTCCTGAATTTATTTAACCGAAACTTCCCACTTTTATTTGCATTCAGTCCGACAAATTCCAGTTAGTCCTGATCTATCTCGACAACTCTGGGGTTTTATGTTGATACATGTAGGGTCCAGCTAATATAATAAATGATACCAGGAGCTGGTGGTGTAGAGCACATAATTAGTGTTTGTGAAGCACTGGGTTCTACTCCCGGCACTGTGCTCCTATCACCTACCCCCCACAAACACGTGTTGTGGCACATACCTGTAATCTAGGATTCCAAGGAAGCTGGGGTAGGAGGGTTGAATTTTTTTTTTATTTATTTATTTTTGGTCTTTTCGAGACAGGGTCTCCCTGTTGCCCCAGCTGTCCTGGAACTCATTCTGTACACCAGGCTGGCCTTGAACTCACAAAGACCCGCCTGCCTCTACCTCCCAAGTGCTAGGATTAAAGGCGTGTGCCATCACGCCCGGCAAGAGGGTTGAATTTTGAGGCCAGCCTGGGCTACATAGTAAGATCCTGTCTAAAAATAAAACAAAACCAAAAAGCATAAAATAAAAAGCAACTGGTTTCTTGGAAGAATTTATTTTTATTATATAGCTATTGATACTATTTCATTCCTACAAATACAACCTCCATAGAAATTTAAGGAAAGATTTAAACGTCAACATACCAATTAGTGTCTCTGTTTTTAGTCTGTTTCCAGAGCAGCTGTCTTTGGCCAGCGAACACACCCTGGCAGAAGAGTTGTTTTTCACTGCTTCAGAAACTGTTTCTCACTAGACAGTTTAACAGAAAGAACCAATGGCAGAAGCTGCAAATTTTGGTTGGTTCTTTGTGGCTTTATAAGGATTGTTTAGGTGCTGCTGCTGCTGCTGCTGCTGCTGCTACTGCTTTGGACTTGAAACACAGGCATTTTCTGTGAATTGTCTAGGGTAAGAAATTTGAGAATCGACAACAGTACTCTGCTTTACTGCAGGGTTGATATGTAAATTAGAATTCGATAAGTACATTTAGGCACCTCCAAACTTCACACCCTTTCCCTTTATAATAATCTGTCTCATGAATTTCTAGCCTTAATTTAGTTTGTTTTTTTTTTCTTTTTTTTCTTTTTTTTTTTATCTTTTTGAGACAAGGTCTCCTTGTAGCCCCAGGTCACCTGGAACTCACTATGTGGACCAGGCTGGCTTTGAACTCAGAGATCTACCTACCTCTGCCTCCCAAGTGCTGGGATTAAAGGTGTGTACCACCACGCCTGGCTTAACATATTTTTATGAACTCTTATATACAAGTACAGGCTCAGGCCAACAGATGGGAAAGCCGCAGATGGAAATCCAAGACTTTTCAAACCCTGCAGAGGGCTGGGAATGTGTAGCTCCGTGCTAGAGCACTTGTAATGAATGAGGCCATGGAGACCTGCCTGCCCACTATTCATTCTCCCAAAGAGCTCCTGACTGCAACTACGCAATAAACATTTTTATTATTTCTGTTTGAGGCCCGACTGGCCTCAAACTCACTATGTAAACCAAACAGGCTTCAAATTTGATTAAAGGCATGTGCCGCCATGCTCAGCCATTATTTGTGTGTGCTCTTCTGAAGGTCAGAGGACAGTTCTGTGGAGTAGGTTCTCTCCTTCCACCTTTTACTTGGGTTCTAGGAATAGAACTCAGGATGTCAGGCTCGTGTGCCTAGTGAGTCATTTTGCCAGCCCTAAAAATTCTGTTTGTTATTTTTATATATATTAAATATATTTTTTAAATGTTTCTTTAATTTTATGCAAGTGTATTGCCTGGATGTAAGTGCACTTGTGTTGTGCAATGCATAAAGAGGTCAGAAGAGGGCACTGGACCCCTTGGAACTGGTTACAGATGGTTAGCAGTCATGTGGGTACTGGGAATCAAACCCAGGTCCTCTGCAAGAGCAGCTAGTGCTCTTAACTGCTGAGCCATCTCTCTAGCCTCTTAAACGACAATTTGTGTGCTGTGCTCACATGTGGGCACACATTCGTATGTGCGCATGTGGGGAGGGCAGAGGTTGACCTTGGGGGTCTTCATTGCTCTTCACTTGACTGAGGTAAGGTCTCTCACTGAACCAGGAGCTCACTGATTCTACTAGTCTAGATTGTCAGCTAGCCCTGGGGACCATCGCAGGCTTCTGAGTGCTGGGATTATGGGCACAGGCAGACAGCCATACCTACCTGACTCTTATCTGGGATCTGAGCATCCTCACACTTGCCATTTTATCATTCCTTTTTTTCTTTCACAAAATTCTGGTCCTCTGAAGAGCAGTAGGAACACTCAACTGCTGATCCATCTCTAAGTCCCTTTTGTTTTTGAAACAGTATCCCAAAATGTAGCCTAGCCTGGACTAGAATGCATAGCAATCCTTCCTCAGCCTCACAAATGCTGGGATTACAGCCACGCATAAACGTGCCCAGTTTGGGAACAGATTTTTTTTCTTTTTTTGAGAGAGTCTCCCTTTAGTCCCAGCTGTCCTGGAGCTCACTCTGTAGACCAGGCTGGCCTTGAACTCACAGAGATCTGCCTGCCTCTGCCTCCCAAGTGCTAGGATTAAAGGCATGCAGGGAACAGATTTTAAGACAGCATCTCACTATGTAGCTTTGGCTGACCTGGAACTCTCTATGTAGACCAGGCTGGCCTGAACTCGGAGATCTACTTGCCTCTGCCTCCCCTGTATTGCTGGGATTAAAGGCCATGTGCCATCACACCCAGCCGTGAACAATTTTTTTTTTTTTTGGTCTTTTTGAAACAGGGTCTCCCTGTAGCCCCAGCTGTCTTGGAACTCACTCTGTAACCCAGGGTGGCCTTGAACTCACAGAGATCCACCTGCCTCTGCCTAAATGCTGGGATTAAATGCATGCAACACCATGCCCAGCGTAAACAGATTTCTAAATAGAGTTTATATACAATTATTATTATTTTGGTCTTTTTGAGACAGGGTCTCCCTGTAGCCCCAGCTGGCCTGGAACTGTGTACACCAGGTTGGCCTTGAACTCACAGAGATCCGCCTGCCTCTGCCTCCCAAGTGCTGGGATTAAAGGCATGTTCCACCACACCTGGCATATATACAATTTTTACAAAGTTAATGGCAACCCCCTCATCTCCAAAACCTGAGTGATCCCTGAGGACCAGATCCTCAACTGACCTTGAGAAAACAAAAACCTTGGTTAATTTGGGCTGTGTGGCCTTAAACATCCAAAAGGAAAGTATAACCAGAAATAATTAGTAAAGCCTGAGAAATTGTAGTTTAGGTATAAAACTTGAGATCTTGCCGGGCGTGGTGGCCCACGCCTTTAATCCTAGCACTTGGGAGGCAGAGGCAGGTGGATCTTTGTGAGTTCAAGGCCAGCCTGGTCTACAGAGCAAATTCCAGGACAGTTGGGGCTACAGGGAGACCCTGTCTCGAAAGACCAAAAAAAAAAAAAAAAAAAATTGAGATCTTAGTAAAGACAAAAAGTTAAAAAAATAAAATAAAATAAAAAGAGCACAGTTGTTTTGCTTTTGCCATCCTTCAAAGACATGAGAAGACACAGCTTTTCAACCTTTCAATATGGACTGAAGACTCATATCTCCCCAAGAATCTACCAAAACTTTGGTGCCAGATGGGGACTACTGAGACACCCAGCTTGTGGACTGAGCAGCTACTGGGGTTTCCACTTCTTCAGAGTATAGTCTGCCACTGTTGGATTACCCAGGCTGTATATCACAGAGACCAGTACAGGAGGATCAAGACAGGATGAGGTGCTTAACAGACCTCATTTGGTGACCATGGGAAGGGAAAACCCCAGTGTGGAGCACGAGGGCAGAAGTGGTTTGGGCTTGCCAAGGAGGAGCCTTCAAACATGACATCTTTCAGCCTAATAAAAAAAAAAAAAATCATAAACTGAAGATGCTAAAACCTATGATGTGGCATGCATATGTGCATATTTTGGAGTGATACAAATTGGAAGGAATAACAACAATAACAACAACAAAAAGACTGGGTCAAAGAACTGACTGAAATGGTGAACTTCTGCTTGAAACAGTAAACTTCTGCATCAACAATTTTAAAAGAGTCTGAGAAAAAGATGAAAAACATGTTTAGCAGAATACATGAGCTCTGGTGGGGAGGGCAAAGAAGGGGGCATGGGTCTAGATTTGATTGGAAATTTTGTGTAAAATGCACAAAGGTTCAATAAAAATTGGCTTTGAGGAAAAAAAAACAAAAAACAAAAAAAACCCAACAACAAAGTTAATGGCAACTCAACTCAGGAAAAACATCTTAGACAAAACCAACCAGAACACAATTTATTGACAAGATAGTGTGTTATAGATCTGCCATTTAAGTAAAGAGAGGAACAAGTTCAAAGTGTGATCTTCAAATAGCAGGGATGTCCACTCTAGAGATGGTTAATCAAGGGTACCCCATGGGAGGGCAGCTCCTGATGCAGCTGCCGGAAGAGCATGGCACATCTGTTCCTCTCCTGGGTCTTCCCCAAGGCATGGTATAGTCTGGCCTGGAAGTAAGCAACATCCCGTATTCTTTCTCTACAGTCAACTTTTGCAAAGTAGTTCTTAGCTTCATTGAGGTTTTCAATAGCAGCCTCCAGAGCTGATAGTGGGGCAGAAAAAAAAACCAAAATCAACATTTAATACTTCAATTTCCAAAACTTGACACCTGGATTTAAAGTGTACCAGATATTCTTATATTCTCCATTGTTTAAAATATGAAAAACTACCACCACTTAGGTAAGGTTTTATTTTATTTTTTTAATTTTATTTATTTTTTTATGTGTATGAATGTACTGTCTGCATGTAGGTTTGTGCACCCATGTCGTGCAATGCTGCGGAGGTCAGAAGAGGGTGTCGGATTCCCCTGGAACCGGAGTTCTCCTGGAATTGAGTTTCAGACGGTTCTCAGCTGCCATGTGGGTGCTGGGGATCGAACCCAGGTCCTCTGTAAGAGCGGTTGGTGCTCTTAACCGCTAGGCCATCTCTCCAGCCCCCAGGTAAGGTTTTAAAGTTAGAACTTGGTGGAAGAGATGGCTCAGTGATTAAGAGCACAGACTGCTCTTGCAGAGGACCAGGATTTGATTCCCAGCACCCACAAGGCGGCTAAGAACTTTTACTCCAGTTCCAGGGAAATCTGACACCCTCTTCTGACCTCTGAGGCACTGCATGACATGGGTGCACCAACCTACATGCAGACAGTAAATTCATACACATAAAAAAATAAAAAACCCTAAAAAAAAATCCTATGACTTGAATTAAATCCTCAATCCAATTCTAATTCTCGTCCTCAGATGGATATCTGGCTCTATAGTATTAAAATAACTGGGGATGAAGAGATGGCTCAGCGGTTAAGAGCACTGACTGTTCTTGCAGAGGACCCGAGTTTGATTCCCAGCACCCACATGGTGGCTGAGAACCGTCTTTAACTCCAGTTTCAGGGGAAGCCGACATCCTCTTCTGACCTCCAGAAGATTGCAGGACACGGGTACACCTACTACATGCAAGCAGTACATGCATACACATAAGAAACAAACAAACAAACAAACAAATAATAAAATAAAATAACCAGTCATTTTCCCTCAATCCTCCTGCCAACTAAGCATGTGAAAGTAGTTTAAATGCCACATGAATTTTACCATGTATCTGCGAATACACAGAAACTTAAGGGGCTGGTGAGATGGCCTAGCAGTTAAGAGTGCTGACTGCTCTTGCAGAGGACCTGGGTTCGATCCCCAGCACCCACATGGCAGCTGAGAAACGTCTTTAACACCAGTTCCAGGGGAATCCGACACCCTCTTCTGACCTCTGTGGCATTGCACAACATGGGTGCACAAACCTACATGCAGACAGTACATTCATACACATAAAAAATAAATAAAATTGGGGGCTGGAGAGATGGCCTAGCGGTTAAGAGCACCAACTGCTCTTGCAGAGGACCCGGGTTCGATCCCCAGCACCCACATGGTGGCTGAAAACCTTCTTTAACTCCAGTTCCAGGGGAATCCGACACCCTCTTCTGACCTCCGCAGCATTGCACGACATGGTGCACAGACCTGCATGCAGACAGTACATTCATACACATAAAGAATAAATAAAATTGGGGGCTGGAGAGATGGCCTAGCGGTTAAGAGCACCAACTGCTCTTGCAGAGGACCCGGGTTCGATCCCCAGCACCCACATGGTGGCTGAAAACCTTCTTTAACTCCAGTTCCAGGGGAATCCGACACCCTCTTCTGACCTCTGCGGCATTGCACGACATGGGTGCACAAACCTACATGCAGACAGTACATTCATACACATAAAAAATAAATAAAATTGGGGGCTGGAGAGATGGCCTAGCGGTTAAGAGCACCGACTGCTCTTGCAGAGGACCCGGGTTCGATCCCCAGCACCCACATGGTGGCTGAGAACCGTCTTTAACTCCAGTTCCAGGGGAATCCGACACCCTCTTCTGACCTCTATCTTCTGACCTCTGTGGCATTGCACAACATGGGTGCACAAACCTACATGCAGACAGTACATTCATACACATAAAAAAATAAATAAAATTTTTTTAAAATAAAAAAAAAAAAAAAAAGAATAAATAAAATTTAAAAAAATAAAATAAATAAATAAGTAAAATTTTTTTAAAAAGTAACTTAAATGATGTCCCAATTGAAAGTCTTTTCCTTTTTAAGTCCTAAACTTTAGACGCTTCTGGACTAGCATCATCCGGCAATCTTCACACAGTTTCCTACCTTCTGCTTTCCTTGCTGGATCGTAGGAAGCTGCTGAAGCCACCTGGCACTTGGCCACTAAGAACATGGCGCGGCCTTTGTCCAGGATAGCCCCATCTGCCAGGATGGGCTCAATGGCCATGTGGAGGAGAGTTAAGGCCTGTTCTGGGATTCCAAGTATGAGCTAAAAAAGAAATGGTAGACCCAACTTCTTAGAGAGACAAGTGGCATTCAGCCACCCGAAATTGAGCAATAACAGGCCTGTGATGCCCTTAGATGTCCAGGGCTGCATGCACACTACACTGACTGGCTCAACGTGTGCCTACCCTAAGCTGGCAGGCGTGGGTAACCAGTTGAACCTCATTCATGATGGGGATTGGGGATTGCAATTATTCCCCATGAACGAGGAATTCCCAGTAAGTGCGGGTCATAAGCAAGAAAAAAAAAAAAAAAAAAAAAAAAGTAGCATATTACATAATGTCTGTGTCCTGTGCCCAGTATCACAAAAGGCTTGAGTTCTGTTTATTTTCTCCAGAATGGCTATCTCTGGCTTATTTTCTCCATGAGACATGCTACTTTATTCTGGGCAATACCGGCTGAGATAATGGTATAATGGGGCTGGTGATATGGGAATGATATAATACCAAAAACATAAATAAGAAAAACAAATTGTTAAATTAGAATTAATCAAAGTAAAGAATTATCAACTGAGGCCAGGCATGGTGCTGCATGCCTTTGATCCCAGCACTCTGGAGGCAGAGGCAGGCGGATCTCCATGAGTTCAAAGACAGCCTGGTCTACATAGTGAGTTCCAGGACATTTGGGGCTACAGGGAGACCCTGTCTCAAAAGACAAAAAAAGTGGCACACACCTTTAATCCCAGCACTTGGGAAGCAGAGGCAGGAGGATCTCTGTGAGTTCAAGGCCAGCCTGGTCTACATAGTAAGCTCTAGGCCAGCTGGGACCAAAGGGAGACCCTGTCTCAAAAAATAAATAAATAAATAAATAAATAAATAAATAAATAAATAAACAAATAAATAAATAATAAAAATAAATAAATAACCAAAATAAGATGGACAGCTCCTGACCTTTGGCCTATATATGCATAAGCATTCACACATATATAAATATGCACACACCCTCATTACCATATTCCCCACAGAAAATTCCAGATTGGATTACCTGAGCATAAGCCAAGTTCAGCACAGTTTCAGAGGCCAAGTACTGTAACCGGTACTCTTTGGAGAGGGCCAGAGCCTCCAGTAGCACGGGCATGGCAATGGTTGGGGAGGAAGATCGCCAGTAGAGCTCTGCCACCGACAGGAGGACACTGACCACAAAGAGAAAAGCGGGATGAGAAGATCCACAACCATATCCCTGTGAGGCGCACGAGAGACCTCTTACCTGATCACCATTTCTGTGTTCTTTAATTTTTGACAATATGTCAGTAATTTCTGTAAAATTTTGTGTGCCTCTGTCATTTGGTTCTGAGCTTGTAGTACAACTGCTTTTCTGAAACAATCAAAATAAACACCAGTAGTTACATTGATGTTTGCAAGTGTTTCAACTGTAACCATTTTGGGGTCAAGAATCTATTCCTTCAGCTAGACTGCTATCTTTCAAATGGGGGAAACTCCTTTCATTCCAGCACCTTGTGAGTACTCTGTGAGTGTGAGGTCAGCTTGGTCTATATAGCAAGTTCTAGGTCGGTCAAGGCCACATAACAAGATCCTATCTAAACAAAACAAAATGATGAACTAAACAACAACCAACAAGGGGGGGAAAGCTACCTCTTTTTTAGAAGAAAAAAATTAAAAACAAAAAACAAAAAACAAAAAAACAAGCCAGGTGTGATAGTGTACACCTATAATCCCAGCATTTGGGAGATGGAGACAAGAGGATCAGGAGTTCAAAACCATCCTCAGCTACTTAGCAAGCATGAGGCCAGCCCAAGCTACGGACCTTATCTTAAAACAACAACAACAACAAAAACAAACCCTTGGGTTGGAGAGATGACCTAGCACTGACTAGGTTAAGAGCACTGACTGCTCTTGCAGAGGACCCAGGTTTGATCCCCAGCACCCACATGGCGGCTGAGAACCGTCTTTAACTCCAGTTCCAGGGGAATCCGACACTCTCTTCTGACCTCCGTGGCATTGCACAACATGGGTGCACAAACCTACATGCAGACAGTAAATTCATACATATTAAAAAAAAAAAAAAAAGGAACCCATGCTCCCTAAAAATGGATATAAGAATGGATGCATAGATGTATGATGTATGCAAGAACAGTATAGTATTAGGCTAATAAGATGGATCAATGGGTACAGGTGCTTGTCACCAATCCTGATGACCTGAGTTCAATTCCTTAGACCCACATAGTGGAAGGAGAAAACTGACTTCTATACGTTTTCCTCTGACATCCACATGTGTACTGTTGCTATGCACACTCACAAAAATAATAAATGAAATGCAACTCAAAAAAATTTTTTTTCTTTTTTTTTTTTTTTGTCTTTTTGAGACAGGGTCTCCCTGTAGCTCTTGCTGTCCTGGAACTCAGAGATTCGCCTGCCTCTGCCTCCCGAGTGCTGGGATTAAAGGCAATGCATGCATGTGGTACATTTACCTCCAGACAAAACCATTCATATACATAAAATAAAAATAAACAATTTAATGTCTCATGTTACAGCTATGGGAATCTTAGTTACTATCTCTGGGAGAGGCTTATTTTCTTATCTATTTCCTAATCTCCTGTAATAAACAGAAAAAAAAAGTTTTGGCTTTTCCAGCTAATGCTGAAAGTTAATAAACTAACATATATACACCAAAAAAAAAGAGTAAAAATAAAGCATTAAAAATTATTTTGGACCTAAGGGGATGACTCAGCAAGGAAAGCAGTTGACATTCAAGCCTGATGACCTGAATTTTGATCCCCAGAACCCACATAAAAGCTGAACACAGTAGCAGAGGCATCTGTAATCCTACCAAGGAGATGGGAAGCGAAGATAGGAGAATCTCTGGAAGCTCCCAGGCCAGCTAGCCTGGCATACGCAGCAGTGAACAAGAGAGACCCTGTCTCAAACAAGGTGGAAGGTGAGGACCAACACCCAGGGTTGTCTTGACTATCACACACATACCATGGCACTTGCACAAGTATAACCACACATGCATCACATTTACACACACACACACACACACACACACACACACACGCCCCAAATATGCTCTTATAACCAGAAGATATTTTAAAATTGTTTTGCTCTGTGGTTACAGTTTCCTAAATTTCTTACCTATATACACCTTCTATGCCATTAAGAGCGGTGATCCCTGTAACAAGTGAATCAGCCAAATGGAATTTGCCATCATTCATTGCTCTGTCAAACTGTATTTTTTGATCACACAGCATCCATAACTAATAAGAAAAAGGTACAAAAAGGAAGATGTTTACTTTGTTCAATGGTAATATCAAAGTATATTGACTTGCAAAAAAAAAAAAAAAAAAGCCGGGCGTGGTGGCACATGCCTTTAATCATAGCACTTGGGAGCCAGAGGCAGGCNTTGGAATTAAAAGGCATGTGCCGCCATGCTCAGCCATTATTTGTGTGTGGCTCTTCTGAAGGTCAGAGGCAGTTCTGTGGTAAGGTTCGCTTCCTTCCACCTTTACTTGGGTTATAGGAATAGAACTCAGATGTCAGGCTCGTGTGCCTAGTGAGTCATTTTGCAGCCCTAAAAAATTCTTTTGTATTTTATATATGATTAAATATCTTTTTTACAATGTTCTTCTTAATTTTAATCCAAAGTGTTGGGCCTGGATGTAAGTGCACTTTGTTTCCATATAAATGCATGCGTCAGAAGAGCACATTGATCCCCTTGGAACTGGTACAAGATCGGTTTAGACAGCATGTGTGGTACTGGAATCAAACCGGTCCTCTGCAAGAGCAGCTAGTGTCTCGTACACTGCTGAGCATCTCTCTCAGCCTCCTTAAAACGGACAATTTGTGTGCTTGCTCCACATGTGGGCACACATTCGTATGTGCGCATGTGGGCGGGGCAGAGTTGACCCTTGGGGGTCTTCATTGTTTTCACTTGATCTTTGGGAAGGTCCCTCACTGAACCAGGAGCTCACTGTTCTACTAGTTCTAGATTGTCAGCTGGCCTGGGGCCATCGCAGGCTTCTGAGTGCTGGGATTATGGGCACAGGCAGACAGCCATACCTACCTGACTCTTATCTGGGATCTGAGCATCCTCACAACTGTGGCATTTTAATCATTACCTTTGTTTCTTTCAACAAAATTCTGGTCCTCTGAAGAGCAGTAGGAACACTCAACTGCTGATCCACTCTAGAAGTCCATTTGTTTTTGAAACAGTACCCAAAATGTAAGCCTCGAGCCTGGACTAGAATGCATAGCAACCTTCCTCAGCCTGCACAATGCTCGGGATTTTTACAGCCACGCCTAAACGTGCCCGTTTTGGGAACAAGATTTTTTTTCTTTTTTTTGAAGAGTCTCCCTTTAGTCCCCAGCTGCCTGGAGCTCACTCTTGTAGACCAAGGCTGGCCTTTAACTCAAAAGATCTGCCCTGCCTCTGCCTCCCAAGGCCTAGATTAAAGGCATGCAGGGAAACAGTTTTAAGACAGCATCTCCACTATGTAGCTTTGGCTGATCTTGGAACTCTCTAGTCGACCAGAGCGGCCTGAACTGGAGATTACTTGCTCTGCCTCCCCTGTATTGCTGGGATTAAAGCCATGTGCCATCCAAACCAGCCGTGAACATTTTTTTTTTTTTTGGGTCTTATTTGAAACAGGTCTCCCTGTAGCCCCCGCTTGTCTGGAACTCACCTCTGTAACCCAGGGGTGGCCTTGAACTCACAGAATCCACCTGCCTCTGCCCAAATGTGGGATTAAATGCCATCACACCATGCCCTAGCTAACAGATTTTCTAAACCTTAGAGTTTTTATTAACATATTATTATATTTTTGTCCTTTTGAGACAGGTCTCCCTGTAAGCCCCTACGGGCCTGGAACTGTGTCACCAGTGTTGCGGCCTGAACTCACAGAGATCCGCCTGCCGCTTGCCTCCCAACGTGCTGGGATTAAAGGCTACATGCCCACCACACCTGGCACTAATAACAGATTTTTACAAGTTAATGGGAACCCCCTCATCTCCAAATCCTGAGTGACCACTTGAGACCAGATCCTCAACTAGACCTAGAGAAACAAAAAAACCTTGGTTATTTGGGCTGTGTGCGCATTAAAGCATCCAAAAGGAAAGTAAACAGAAATTAATTAGTAAAGCCTGAGAAATTGTATTGTAGGTATAAATAACTTGAGATCTTGCCGGGCGTGGTGGCCGCACCCTTAATCCTAGCACTTGGGAGGCAGAGGCAGAGGTGGATCTTTTTGAGTTCCAAGGCCAGCGGTCTACAGAGCAATTCCAGGACACGTTGGTTTGGGGCTACAGGCGAGACCCTTTTTTTTTTTTTGTTTTGTCCTCAAAGACCAAAAAAAAAAAAAAAAAATAAATGAGATCTTCGTAAAGACAAAAAGTATAAAAAAATAAAATGAAAATAAAAGCAGCACAGTTTGTTTTCTTTCTGCCATCCTCAAAGACATGAGAATACACAGCTTTTCAACTTTCAAATGGACTGAGAAGACCAGCTGTCCCCAAAATCTACCCATACTTTGGTGACCAGGATGGGCGACTACTGAAGACAACCCAGCTTGTGGACAGAGCAGCTACTATTGGGGTTTCCACGTTCTTCAGAGTATAGTCTGCCATCTGTTGGATTACCCAGGCTGTATATCACAGAGCCAGTACAGCGGATCGCAAGACAGGATGAGGTGCTAACAGACTCATTTGGTGAACATGGGAAGGGAAAACCCAGTGTGAAGACGAGTCAATGGTTTGGCTTGCCAAGAGGAGCCTTCAAACATGACATCTTCAGCCTAATTAAAAAAAAAAAAACTCATAAATGAAGATGCTAAAACTATGAAAGTGGCATTCATGTGCATATTTTGGAGTGGATACAAATTGTGAAGGAATAACAACAATAACAACAACAAAAAGACTGGGTCAAAGCACTGACTGAAATGGTGAACTTCTCTTGAACGTAACTTTTTGATTCAATTTTTTTTTATTTTTGAGAAAGCGCTGAGAAAAGATGACAAAGCATGTTTAGGCAGAATACATTGAGCTCTGGTTGGGAGGAGAAGGCAGTGGGGAACATGGTTCCTAGATTTGATTGGAAATTATGTGTAAAATGCACACAAGTAAAAAAAAAATTGGCTTTGAGGAAAAAAAAACAAAAAACAAAAAACAACCCACACAACAAGCTTATGGCAACTCAACTCAGGAAAAACATCTTAGACAAAACCACCAGAACACAAATTTATTGACAAGATAGTGTGTTATAGATCTGCCATTTAAGTAAAGAGAGGAACAAGTTCAAAGTGTGATCTTCAAATAGCAGGGATGTCCACTCTAGAGATGGTTAATCAAGGGTACCCCATGGGAGGGCAGCTCCTGATGCAGCTGCCGGAAGAGCATGGCACATCTGTTCCTCTCCTGGGTCTTCCCCAAGGCATGGTATAGTCTGGCCTGGAAGTAAGCAACATCCCGTATTCTTTTTCTACAGTCAATTTTGCAAAGTAGTTCTTTAGCTTCATTGAGGTTTTCTAATAGCAGCCTCCAGAGCTGTAGTGGGGGCAGAAAAAAAAAAACCAAAATCAACATTTAATACAGAGGAATGGTCAATTTCCAAAACTTGACACCTGGATTTAAAGTGTACCAGATATTCTTATATTCTCCATTGTTTAAAATATGAAAAACTACCACCACTTAGGTAAGGTGTTTTATTTTATTTTTTTAACTTTTAATTTATTTTTTAGTGTATGTAATTGTACTGTCTGCATGTAGGTTTGTGTAGCACCCCATGTCGTGCAATGCTGCGAGGTCAGAAGAGGGTGTCGGATTCCCTGAACCGGGTTCTCCCTGGAATTGAGTTTTAGACGGTTCTCAGCGCCATGTGGGTGCTGGGGTCGAAACCCGAGGGTCCTCTGTAAGGAGCGGTTGGTGGCTCTTAACACGCTAGGCTCTCTCTCCAGCCCCCAGGTAAGGTTTTAAAGTTAGAACTTGGTGGAAAGAGATGGCTCAGTGATTAAGAGCCACAGGACTCGGCTCTTGCAGAGGACCTAGGATTTTATTCCCAGCACCCCAAGGGAGCTTAAGAACTTTTACTCGTTCCAGGGGAAATCTGACCCCTCTCTGACCTCTGAGGCACTGTCATGAATGGGTGCACCAACCTACAAGGCATGACAGACACATACACATAAAAAAAAAAAAAAAAATAGAAAACAAAAAAAAATCCTATGACTTGAATTAAATCCTCAATCCAATTCTAATTCTCGTCCTCAGATGGATATCTGGCTCTATAGTGATGTAGGGGGAAAATAACTGGGGTGATGAGAGATGGCTCAGCGGTATGTAAGAGCACTGACTCTTCCCTTGCAGAGGACCCGATTTGCAATTCCCAGCACCCACATGTGTGGCTGAGAACCGTCTTCTAACTCCGTTCTCAGGGGAAGCCGACATCCTCTTTCTGAGCCGTCCAGAGAGATGCAGGACACGAGGTACACATATACAATGCACAGCCGATACATGCATACAACATAACGAAACAACAAAACAACAAAACAAATAATAAAATAAAATAACCAGTCATTTTCCCTCAATCCTCCTGCCAACTAAGCATGTGAAAGTAGTTTAAATGCCACATGAATTTTACCATGTATCTGCGAATACACAGAAAACTTAAGGGGCTGGAGAGATGGCTATCATTTAAGAGTGCTGATTGCTCTTGCAGAGGACCTGGTTCGATCCCCGCACCCACAAGGGCAGCTGAGAAAAGTCTTGTAACACCATTCCAAAGAACTCTTTCCAGGGGAATCCGCCGACCTCTTCTGACTCCACTGCTTGGCATGCAATAGGTCATTTACATGGGTGCACAAACCTACATGCAGCATTACATTCATACACATAAAAAAAATAATAAAATTGGGGGCTGGAGAGATGGCCTAGCGGTTAAGAGCACCAACTGCTCGTGCAGAGGGACCCGGGTTCGATCCCCAGGCACACCACCTGGTGGCTGAAAAACCTTCTTTAACTGCCAGTTCCGGGGAACCGACACCCTCTTCTGACCTCCGCATATGCACGGCACTGAGTGCACTAGAACCTCATGCGACGAACATTTCATACACATAACAGAATAACTAAAATTTGGGGCTGAGAGTTGCTATGGGCCCAAGCGGTTAGAGAGCGCCGACCGCCGCTTACAGAGGACCCGGGTTCGATCCCCAGCACCCACATGGCGGCTGAGAACCGTCTGAAAACTCCAGTTCCAGGGGAATCCGACACCGCCTTCTGACCTCCGCGCGCATTGCACGACACCGGTGCACAACCTGCTGCAGACAGTACAATTCATACCACATACAGAATAAAAAAAATTAAAAAAAATTAAAAAAAAAAAAAAAGATAAATAAAATTTAAAAAAATTAAAATAAATAAATAGTAAAAATTTTTTTAAAAAGTAACTATAAATGATGTTCCCAATTGAAAGTCTTTTCCTTTTTAAGTCCTAAACTTTAGACGCTTCTGGACTAGCATCATCCGGCAATCTTCACACAGTTTCCTACCTTCTGCTTTCCTTGCTGGATCGTAGGAAGCTGCTGAAGCCACCTGGCACTTGGCCACTAAGAACATGGCGCGGCCTTTGTCCAGGATAGCCCCATCTGCCAGGATGGGCTCAATGGCCATGTGGAGGAGAGTTAAGGCCTGTTCTGGGATTCCAAGTATGAGCTAAAAAAGAAATGGTAGACCCAACTTCTTAGAGAGACAAGTGGCATTCAGCCACTCGAGATGAGCAATAACAGGCTGTGATCGCCCTTAGATGTCCAGGGGCTGCAGCACACTACACTGACTGGCTCAACGTGTGCCTACCCTAAGCTGGCAGGCGTGGGTAACCAGTTGAACCTCATTCATGATGGGGATTGGGGATTGCAATTATTCCCCATGAACGAGGAATCCCAGTAAGTGCGGAGTCATCAGCAATAAAAAAAAAAAAAAAAAAAAAAAAAAAGTACATATTACAGTATGTCTGTGTCCTGTGCCCAGTATCACAAAAGGCTTGAGTTCTGTTTATTTTCTCCAGAATGGCTATCTCTGGCTTATTTTCTCCATGAGACATGCTACTTTATTCTGGGCAATACCGGCTGAGATAATGGTATAATGGGGCTGGTGATATGGGAATGATATAAGACCAAAAACATTAAATAAGAAAACAAATTTGTAAATTAGAATTAATCAAGTAAAGAATTGATCAACTGGGCCAGGCATGTGCTGCATCCTTGATCCCAGCAACTCTGGAGGCAGAGGCGGCGGATCTCCGATGAGTTCCAAAAGACAGGCCTGTCTACATAGTAGTTCCAGGGCATTTGGGGCTTCCAGGGAGACACCTGTCTCAAAGACAAAAAAGTTGGCAACACACCTTTAATCCCCAAGACTGTGGATGAAGCAGAGGCAGGAAGATCTCTGTGAGTTCAGGCAGCTGTTCTACATAGTACAGCTCTATGCCAGCTGGGACCCAGGGAGACCCCGTCCCTCAAAAAATAAATAAATAAATAATTAATAAATAAATAATAATAACATAAACAAATAAATAATAATAAAAAATAAATAACAAAATAAATAAGGACAGCCCTGACCTTTGGCCTATATATGCAAACATTCACACATATAAAATATGACACACCCTCATATACCATAATTCCCCACAGAAAATTCCCCAGATTGGATTACCTGAGCATAAGCCAAGTTCAGCACAGTTTCAGAGGCCAAGTACTGTAACCGGTACTCTTTGGAGAGGGCCAGAGCCTCCAGTAGCACGGGCATGGCAATGGTTGGGGAGGAAGATCGCCAGTAGAGCTCTGCCACCGACAGGAGGACACTGACCACAAAGAGAAAAGCGGGATGAGAAGATCCACAACCATATCCCTGTGAGGCGCACGAGAGACCTCTTACCTGATCACCATTTCTGTGTTCTTTAATTTTTGACAATATGTCAGTAATTTCTGTAAAATTTTGTGTGCCTCTGTCATTTGGTTCTGAGCTTGTAATACAACTGCTTTTCTGAAACACATCAAAATAAACACCAGTGAGTTATCCATTGAGTTTTTGTTTGCAAGTGTTTCAACTGTAACCATTTTGGGGTCAAGAATCTATTCCTTCAGCTAGACTGCTATCTTTCAAATGGGGGAAACTCCTTTCATTCCAGACCTTGTGCAGTACTCTGTGAGTGTGAGGTCAGCTTGGTCTATTAGAAGTTTTAGGTCGGTCAAGGCCCACATAACAAGCATCCACTCTAAACAAAACAAAATGATGAACTAAACAACAACCAACAAGGGGGGGAAAGCTACCTCTTTTCTTATAGAAAAAAAATTAAAAACAAAAAACAAAAAACAAAAAAACAAGCCCAGGTGTGATAGTGGTGTACACCTTAATTCCTCAGCATTTGGGAGTGGAAGACAAGAGGATCAGGAAGTATAAAAACCATCTCAGCTACTTAGCAAGCATGAGGCCAGCCCAAGCTACGGACCTTATCTTAAAAAAACGAACAAAAACAACAAAAAACAAACCCTTGGGTTGGAGAGATGACCTCAGCACTGACTAGGTTACGAGCACTGACGCTCTTGCAGAGGAACCAGGTTTGATCCCCAGCACCACATGGGCTTGACGACCGTCTTTAACTCCCGTTCCAGGGGAATCCCGACACTCTCTTCTGACCTCCGTGGCATTGCCACAACATGGTGCACAAAACCTACATGCAGGACATAATAATACATATGGAAAAAAAAAAAAAAGGAACCCATGCTCCCTAAAAATGGATATAAGAATGGATGCATAGATGTATGATGTATGCAAGAACAGTATAGTATTAGGCTAATAAGATGGATCAAGTGGGTACAGGTGCTTGTCACCATCTGATGACCATGAGTTCAATTCCTTAGGACCCACATAGTGGAAGAGGAAAAACTGACTTCCACAGAGTTTCCTCTGACAGCCCACATTTGTACTGGTCGCGTGCACCTCACAAAAATAAAAGGAGAAGCTAACTCAAAAAAATTGTTTTTCTGGTTGTTTTTTTTTTTTGTCTTTTTGAGACAGGTCTCCCTGTTACTCTTGCCTGTCCTGGACTTCAGAGTTCCCCTGCTCTGCCTCCGAGTGCTGGGATTAAAGGCAATGCATGCATGTGGTACAGTTTACCTCCAGACAAATACCATCTCCTAAACATAAAATAAAATAAAACAATTATGTCGCATGTTACAAGCTATGGGAATCTTAGTTACTATCTCTGGGAGAGGCTTATTTTCTTATCTATTTCCTAATCTCCTGTAATAAACAGAAAAAAAAATGTTTTCCAGTAATTGAAAAAAAAACAACAAAAAAAAAAAAAAAAAACACCAAAAAAAAGAGTAAAAATAAAGCATTAAAAATTATTTTGGACCTAAGGGGATGACTCAGCAAGGAAAGCAGTTGACATTCAAGCCTGAGTACCTGAATGTGTTGATCCCAGAACCCACATAAAAGCTGAACACAGTAGCAGAGGCATCTGTAATCCTACCAAGGAGATGGGAAGGAATAGATAGGAGAATCTCTGGAAGCTCACCAGCCAGCTAGCTAGTGGCATACAGCCAGCAGTGAACAAAGAGAACCTGATCTCAAACAAGGGTGGACGGTGAGGACCACACCCAGGGTTTGTCCTTGACTACGACACACATACCATGGCACTTGCACAAGTATAACCACACATGCATCACATTTACCACACACAACAACACACACACACACACACGCCCCAAATATGCTCTTATAACAGAAGATATTTTTAAAAATTGTTTTGGCTCTGTGGTTAAAGTTTCCTAAATTTCTTACCTATATACACATTCTATGCCATTAAGAGCGGTGATCCCTGTAACAAGTGAATCAGCCAAATGGAATTTGCCATCATTCATTGCTCTGATCAAACTGTATTTTTTGCATCACACAGCTCCATAACTATAGAAAAGGTCCAACAGGCGATGTTTACTTTGTTTCACTGGTCCTTCACCGTATCTTGCCTTGCGAGCACATCGAACGGGCATCACTTATATATATATATCACACCTACACCACGGCGCGAATAATCAGCGAGCCTCCGGGTCCCATAGGATTAAACATTCAAGCAGTAGCATGATGTGCATTAGGCATCGCGGATAGCTCATTAGATAGTTTATATCCACGAAGCGACAGACAAGGAACGAGATTGTACATTCAACTTGTCACTCGCGACAGCGGTCGGAGCTACATGGTTACAGAGCGAGATCGAAGTAAGAGACAGGTGGATGGCAAGGAAAGGATGGCAGAAGCAGGCTGATCTTGTGAGTTCAAGGCCAGCCTGGTCTACAGCAGAGTTCCCGGACAGCTGGGCTGGGGCTACAGGGAGACCCTGTCTCAAAAAGACCAAAAAACAAAAACAAAACAAAACCAAAAACAAAGTATATTGACTTGCTTAGCAAATATCTTAACAATTCATATGCACTTGATTAAGACAAAAATTAGAGAACCCAAGTATGGTGGCAAACACTTGTAATTTCAGTCTAAGGCCCTACATACATATACAGTGAGACCCTGTTTTGAAGAACAGATGAAAAAGAAGCACACAGAGCAAAATAAATTTACACGTCAACTTGACCAACTCACTGTGCTTTGCATTAGACTCTCTTGATTCTATCAAAGTTCTTAGCAAATTTTACTTCCCTCTCTGCACTAAGCACTTGCTCTGGCATTTGTCATTCCTATTCATGTTTCCTATAAGTTTATAACACCTATTATTAAACAATATATAGAATGAAGCTTTTTTTTTTTTTTTGGTCTTTTTGAGACAGGGTCTCCCTGTAGCCCCAGCTGGCCTGGAACTCGCTCTGTAGACCAGGCTGGCATTGAACTCACAGAGATCCGCCTGCCTCTGCCTCCCAAGTGCTGTTATTTTTTTATTTTTTAATTTTTTAATTAATTTTTTATTAATTTTATTTATTTCTGCACGTGCATAAATGTACTGTCTGCATGCAAGTTTGTGCACCCGTGTAGTGCAATACCGCAGAGGTCAGAAGAGGGTGTCGGATTCCCCCGGAACTGGAGTTCTCCTGGAATTGGAGTTTCAGACAGCTCTCGGCCACCATGTGGGTGCTGGGGATCGAACCCGGGTCCTCTGTAAGAGCGGTCGGCACTCTTAACCTCTAGGCCATCTCTCCAGCCCCCCCAAGTGCTGTTATTAAAGGCATGCACCACCACGCTCACCTGGTTTTTGTTTTTGAGAAAAGGTCTCATGTATGTCAGGCTAGTCTCAAACTACATAGTTGAAAATTACTCTGAACTTTTTAGATATTTTTTAAAATTTTATATGTATGAGTGTTTTATCTGCATGTATGTATGGGAATCTTGTGTGTGCCTAATGCTCAAGGAGGCCAGAAGAGGGCATCAGCTCCCCTGGAAATGGAGTTAGAGATGGTTGTAAGCCACCAGTGAATGCTAGGAAATGAACCAGAGTCCCCAGCAAGTGCAGCACATGCTCTTGGGTCACTAAGCCAGCTCTCCAGCCCAATTTGAACTGTGGATCCTCCTGCCTCCCCTCCCAAGTGCTGGGATTCCAGTCATATGTAACCACACTAGTTTATGTTGTGCCTGGAATGAAACCTAAGGGCCTGTACATAGTAGACAAGTATTCTACTAAGTGAGCTACATTCCTAGCTTGAGACATATGTTGTTTTTTTAATATTTTTTAAAATTTTTATTTATTCTTGTATGTGTATGAATGTACTGTCTGCATGTAGGTTGGTGCACCTGTGTCATGCAATGCCGCGGAGGTCAGAAGAGGGTGTCGGATTCCCCTGGAACTGGAGTTAAAGACGGTTCTCAGCCGCCATGTGGGTGCTGGGGATCGAACCCGGGTCCTCTGCAAGAGCATCTGGCACTCTTAACCACTAGGCCATCTCTCCAGCCCCGAGAAATGTGTTTTAAAATATTTTTATTATTTTTAATATTTTATTATTTTAATTTTATGTGTATGAGTGTATTGCCTGCATGTGTATAAGTGGACCTGTGTTATGCAGTGCCCATGCAGATCAAAAGGAATTGGATTTCCCTGGAACTGGAGTTATGGACTATTGTTAGCCAACATGTGGGTGCTGGGAATTGAACCCTGGTCCTCTGCAAGAGCAGTCAGTGCTCTTAACCAATAAGCAATCTCTCCAACCCCTATTTTTATTATTTTTAAAATTATGTATATATGTGCACAAAGTGCAGATGTCCATGGAATTCAGAAGATGGCATTTGATCCTCTGGAGCTGGAGTTAGAGGCAGCTGTAAGCCCCCTGACGTGGGTGCTGGGAACTGAATTCAGGTCTTCTGTTCTCGTTATCCACATGGCAGCTAACGACTGTCTATTAACTCCAGTTCCAGGGGAATCCAAAGCCCTCTTCTGACCTCCACCAGCATTTCACTTACATACATGCAGGAAATATACTCACATGCATAAAATAAAGTAGTAATTTTTATTTTATTTTTTAACATTTTTGGTCTTTTTGAGATAGGGTCTCCCTGTAGCCCCAGCTGTCCTGTAACTCTGTATGTAGACCAGGCTGGCCTTGAACTCCCAGAGATCCACCTGCCTCTTCCTCTTGAATGCTGGGATTAAAGGCGTATGACACCCCTATAATTTAGAGTAAAAAGCATTCTTTGCCGGTCGTGGTGGTGCACATCTTTAATCCCAGCACTCAGGAGGCAGAGGCAGGTGGATCTCTGAGAGTTCAAGGCCTGCCTGGTCTAGATAGCCAGCTCCAGGCCAGCTGGGACTAAAGGAGAGACCTGTCTCAAAAAGACCAAAAAAAAAAAAGCATTCTTTTCAGAAATAAAATCCATGTCATAAGAAAGGCAGATTACCTGGGCATGCTGAGTATTGGGTGGAAATCGTTCCCTCAAGTGCTTTAATACTTCAGAAGCAGCAGCGAAACAGCCCTAAAATAGAAAGGTATGATTTGACTGATACAACCAGTACTGAAGCCACACCTGGTCTATACTCCCAGAAGGTTCACACAACCTACCTGTTCTTGATGTAGTAAGCTGGAAGACATTAGGCAGAGATGACTGAATGTCAATGTAAAGTACCCTTTTTTAAATGTTCTAATGAATTTTGTACACATTTTTTAAAAACTCTTTCTGGGTGTTTTGTTTTGTTTCTTTTTTTAAGGCAGGGTCTCACTGTAGCCCCAGATGGGTCTGGAACTCTGTATGTAGTTGAACCTGGTTTGGAATCCTTGCTCCTCCTGCCTCCACCTCACGAGTGCTGCCATTATAGTGATATACTACTATGCTTGGCTTAAAAACTGCTTTGTCGGGCTGGAGAGATAGCCTAGCGGTTAAGAGCACCGACTGCTCTTGCAGAGGACCCAGGTTCGATCCCCAGTACCCACATGGCGGCTAAGAACCGTCTGTAACTCCAATTCCAGGAGAACTCCAGTTCCAGGGGAATCCAAGACCCTCTTCTGACTTCTCAGGAGGCAGAGGCAGGCAGATATCTGTAAGTTCAAGGCCAGCCTGGTCTAGAGTAAGCTCCAGACCAGCTAGGACTAAAGGGAGACCCTGTCTCGAAAAGACCAAAAACAAAAACAAAAACAAAAAAACCCCAAACAAACAAAAACCTGCTTTGACTTATTTTTTTTAATTTTATTTATTTCTGTATGTGTATCAATGTACTGTCTGCATGCAGGTTTGTGCACCCATGTCCTGTGTTGTGCAATGCCGCAGAGGTCAGAAGAGGGTCTCGGATTCCCCTGGAACTGGAGTTCTCCTGGAATTGGAGTTTCAGACGGTTCTTGGCTGCCATGTGGGTGCTGGGGATCGAACCCGGGTCCTCTGTAAGAGTGGTCAGCGCTCTTAACCACTAGGCCATCTCTCCAGCCCCCCTGCTTTGACTTATACATAGAACCAAAGTCCTTTCAGGGGTGAGGGGAAGGACTTACAATTAAGAAAAGACAAATTACAGTGGTATAATTGCTCATACCTGTACTCCCAACACTTGGGAGGCACAGACAAGAGATTAGTTCTAAGGTCTACAAAGTCAACTCCAGACCAGCTGGGACTAAAGGGAGACTCTGCCTCAAAAAAAACAAAAAAGAAAAAACAAACAAACGAACGAAAAACCAAAACAAAGCAGAAAAACAAATAAAATAAAACCTTCCTCACACTTCAAACTACCTGGAGATCGGGAGGAGGGCTCTTTAGAGATGGCTCAGTGGTTAAAAGCACTGGCAGCTCTTGCAGAGGAGCTGGGTTTGGTTCCCAGAACTCACATGGTAGCTAACAACCATCTATAATTCTGGTTCTAGGGGCTCCAACACCCTCTTCTGGCCCCTGTAAGCATTACATACATGTGGTGCACTTACATGCAGGCAAAACATTCATACACATAAAATAAAAAATCTTTCTGGGCAGGGTGGTATACACCTTTAATCCCAGCACTTGGGAGGCAAAAGGCAGGAGGGTCTCTGTGAGTTCAAAGACAGCGTGGTCTACATAGTGAATTCAGGCCAGCTGGGGCTACAGGAGACCCTATCTCAAAACCCCCAAAATAAAAAATAAATAAAATGATGCAAAATCCATGGCATATGAATAAATTAAAATTAAATTAAAATTCTCAGGAATTAATTTTGCCACAGCAACATAAAGCTAGCACTCGCTACCTGCCTACCTGTTCTGCATGTAGCTCCGCAAGGTGGCAGAGAGCAACAGCAAAGGATTCTGTGTTGTTCTGCTGCACCCCCGCATTCATCGACTCCAGGCTGTTCATGCTCAGCAACATCTGGGCTTGCTGCAGTGCCATGGTGCTGGATGAGGAGAGGAGGTTTCCCTTTAGGCAGCAGATCCAGGCTACCCCTGAGCCATACCCTACAGTTATCCTCAGTGGAAATGCAGGGAAGTTAATCCTTGGGCTCTGGATGTGTGGCAGCAACTCCTCCCCATGCCAGCTCTCCTGTCCTCAGGCCAAGGAGAGCAGAGAAGTGTCCTGGGTATGTAGGTCCCAAGGAAGCACAAGATGGTTGCGGCACACCTGGGAGCACTCAGCTCCCAGCTCCCCATTCCCCCCACCCCCCCGACCCATGATATTCCCTGAGGTCACAGTATGTTAATTAGGTTTCACGGGTAAATTCAGACCCGATGCCATCCTGGCACCGGCTGCTCTGGCAATGCAGGCAGTGGCCAGTGTCGGCAGCTGTTTCAGAGCACACCGTGCCAAAAAATTATCTGAAATACAAAAACAAGACTGGTAAAGAGGCACTTCCTTTCATTACTGAATTCCTAGAAATAGCAGGCTGTCTAGGGAAGGGGTGAGATAGTGACAGGGCTCCAGGAGAAAATCTGGCTCAGAAGTTTACTTCCAAACTAAAGACGGATAAATGGAGAGCAGACAGGAGGCTGGAACTATTCCTGAGAAAATACCTTGGGTTTTGAAAAAGCAATTTCTCTAACAAACAGCTGTAGGGAATGAAGGATGTTCAACTTGCAAAAGGATGGCCATGCAGCATGCAAACAAGAAAAGTTCTCATCAAGAGAGAGGAGCTTAGTATTTGGGGTCAAGTGATCTTTGAGCCTCAGATGGTCACTGGTCAATTACTTTCGTGGTCTTGGGAAGATCAGAACCAGATCAGAGATTACCAATCAATTATACACAGAATAGCCGGGAGGTGTAAACAATGGCATGGGAAATGACTGCCAAGCTCGTGCAGACTACAAAATGTTTTCAGACGTTGAAGCATTTTCTCTAACCCCCAGCATGAACAAAGTCCAAAAGGGGAAAATCTTGCTCAGGATCAGTGTGCTAATTCCTGTTTATCCCTAAAGGCTTCAACCTCTGTGGCCTTGGCAGTTTGCCTTGAGACCTACCTGCGGCCGTACAGCCTCCAGATGGCCGTTTTCTGTGCGATGCTGATATCAATGAGCTCCGACAGGCTGTGTTTCCAGTGCAGGAGGTCAGAGTCCTTTAGGGCATCCATCAGTTTGTTGGCCGTCTTCCCAGCAAAAGCTCTCTGTTGAACAAGGGACTGTATTCCCAGGGAGGCGAGGTACTAAGGGGACAGATATACCCACGACCCAAGATAGAGATTACATGACAGAATTTGTTTTGCTCTTCAGAAATGTGGTGGATTTCACATTTCAGCACATGCACAGTGATAGCTCTACTTAAATGGAAAGTACCTTTTCCTTAACCCTGACCTTAACCCTGACCCATGTGAAATGTGTTCCTGAAACACTAGGGCTGAAAGAGAAGCAGAGGGTACACAGCAAAGAGCCAGGGCTTTGGCATTAGGTGAACCTGGACTTAAGACACTGCCTCTGCTACTTACTGTGTGACTTAGGGCCAGTCACTTAGCTTCTTAGCTAAGCCTCAGCTTCCTCATCTGTAAAATGGGCATCAAACCTATCATAAAGAATTGTGGTAAGGATTACAATGAAATAATATATCAAACAGTGCCAGGCATATTAGATAACAGGAGATCAAAAAAAGGATGCCTGTCAAGAGCAACAAGTTATCTTATTAACTTCTGGTATAATTTTCAAGGGAAAAAGCTCAACTAAAAAAAGGCAGTTTAGATCAATAATAAAAAATATTTAAGCAGTCTCATTTATTTCAAAGAGCCACTTCAATCCTGTACATGTAAGTTTCTTGTCCCAGAAGGGAATCACATAGATACTTTACAGATTTAACAAATATGTGCAGTGAATTGTTTTAGATAATTTGGGTAAATTTTACTGAATTTTGCTGCAAAGTTTCTGAGACAGCTTATGCAGTCCCAAGGTCTACAGTCAAGTTCCTAGCAGATGTTTCTTTTTCTGTTCTTTCTTTTTCTTTTAAAGACAGGGTCTCCCTGTAGCCCCAGCTGCCCTGGAACCTACTATGTAGACCAGGCTAGCCTCAAACTCACAGAGATCCACCTGCCTCTGCCTCCCAAGTGCTGGGATTAAAGGCATGCGCCACCACACCCGGCTTAACAGATATTTCTGAGACAGAATACAGGTCTTCAAATAGTAATCTAGACCCCCAACAGTCTGTTACTACTTTCTGTATATAGTCCATGCCCTCTCAATGACCTCCATGTATGCCACTGAGATTACAACTCAGGCCTTGCCTTATCATCCAGAATGAGAAGAACAAACTTTCCCATTAGGCTTTCTGGGGCCTGGCTTTGCTTACTGTTTAAAACAAGGATCAGCAAACATTCTCTAAAGTCAGACAGTAGGTTTAGATTTTGCAAGCCACATTTTCTTTCTATATATTTGCTGCTGTTCTACTTCCAACTATTCAAAATATAAAACACTTCTTAGCTGAAAGCCATACATAGGCAGTCAGAATACCAGATTTGGTGCACAGGTTGTCAAGTTTGCCAATCCCTGGTTTAAAATTAAGCCTTCCCAGGACTGGAGATGTACTTCAGTAGTAGAGCACTTGCCTAGCATGTGTGAGGGGCTGGGTTCTATCCCCAGTACTGAAAAAGAGAAGGGGAAAAAAAAAAGAAAAAAGAAAAAGAAAAAGGCTTTCCTACAAATTTTCTAAGTGAATATGTACTAACTGTTGCTCAATAAATTGAACAAAGATCTCTTATTAAATTGATAAGTGGAGCTGTCACAGACGTTATTAGGATAAAGAAAACAGAGAGAAACCTACCCAATAGAATTTAGTGGTTTAATAATTAAAGTCATAGGAAACAACCAAGGATGAAACCACACATGGAAGTATCCACTCTAAATCTATCACTGGTTCATGACAAAGGTGGGTGGAAGAAGAGACAAAGGCTCAATGCCACTTATTTAAACAATCTCACAGAAAGATGAGCCTTACCGGTAACCCAAAATGTACTGCTTTCTTCACAGAATGCTCCAGCAGAACATAGCTATCAGCTCTCTTCTGCCCCAGTACATAAAGCCAGCTCTGGCAAGAGATAACCATCAAAATGCATCATAACAATGGCAATAGCAAGGCTTCTATGACACATCAATGTGGACTTCAGAAAGAATCAAAAAGGAACAAGATAAATCCTCTAAAATGCTTTCTCTTGTGAATTAGACTATAACGAAACCTGTCGAGCATATTAAAACCTTTATTAAAGCCAGACAGAAATAAACAAGCTGTTGATCTGCTTCTCCTCTGGCAGCCATGAGTGGTAGGCATTTCAGAAAGAAGCATAAAGCTCCCATCTGGCATTTAATTGATATGAGATTTGCAGGTGGCTTCCGCACTCTGTATACTTGATGATTAGGCTTTGACACCTCAACTACTCACCAAGTTACTAGGTAAACATATCTTTTTATTAATGCCAATGTCAAATGTAATAGTTAACATTTTTTCCACAATGATTGTTTCATTAAAAGTTATAATAGAAAATGCCCCCCAAGAAGAACAAATGCCATGGATTAAGAAAGACAAATAACTATGAGGCCCTTTGTGAACCCCCATGTACACCTAAGTAGTTTCTCTTCACTGCTAAGGACCTTTGCTCCAATTGCAAAGCAACCTGATTAGAAGAGGGCCTTCTGGAGGCCAATTCAACCCGTGAGCAAAATCCCAAGACCAGAGGACGGCCTCACCAAACAGTGCTGCAGACACACGTGATCGTTGGACTCCTGGGCAATCCTAATTGCCTCCTGCAGGGCGAGCTCTGCCTGTTGACTAATGACAGACTAAACATTAATATCCCATTAACAAACAAAACATCATGCACAAGCATCAGTAGCAGGAAGTCATGTGCACGCAGTCATCCAAGGGTAGGTCTCTGGGCTACAGCTGTAACTACTCATGGACTGCTTTTCTCAGTGCCACCCCAGCCCCCAGAGCAGGAAACATCCACAGTGGAGACAGGGGTAGGACCTTTCTAAAAGGAAATGAAGGAATGGCTTTCCTCTCTGCTCCTCAGGCATTTATTCCAGTTGTCCACCATTAACAAGGGCAATGAAAAGATAAATATTTTAATTTTCATTTTACTCTTCTGCATTATTTGAAAAAAAATCCCTATATACTTTAAAATTTTTTATCATCTTTTTCAAGATCAGTTTTCAGAAGTATTCTGAAAAATATGACTTCTGGTATTTTCTTTTCCTGTTCATGCACCATCCGTCTCCCCTTTTGCCCCCCATTGAAAAGCTATATGGTCTCCCCCAACCTCTCAGTGTCCATGGCAGTCCAGACGCTAGCTGTTCTCTGCCCTGCTTAGTTATCACATATGAAAACACCTCAGAAATGCTGTCTGTACTCTACTTTGCAATGTTTCATTAAATTCTACTATGTGTTGCCTTCTATTTAACTACTTCATCAAGGCACAGGCCACGCCTTAAGTTTTGGGTTTCCTAACAGCATGTCACAGAACAAGTTTTACTAATACCTCATTTAAGGAAAACTTTACAATAACTTTTTTCCAGCATTAGCAATAACCTCACAGGCAAAATTTAAATATTTTAATTAATACCTATTTGTTCAAGTAAAGAAACCAGATACATCTTTACCTATTTTGTATTTCTTTCAAATGAAAAGTGCTAGGAATGATGTAATGCACCAGATGGTGAACTCAGAGCAGAAAGCATGCACAGGTCCCTCTGAAGCATCACCTAATATAACTCCATTACACAACTGAGAGCCACACAGTGCTATGCTCAGGAGAGGAATATTGTGAGAACTATATAAACAATGTGGTAAAACAGGACTAAAGGGATCGAGTTTTTCTCAGACAGGAAGAAAAGATGAATTGTTAGCATGGAAACTTTAAGTCAAGAAGAAAATCCCCTGACAGAAGTTTTCAGCAAAGAGCAAGAGGCTTGGCACGATGGCATATGCCTGTAATCCTGTACTTGGGAGGCAAAGGAAGAAGACCAGGAGTACACGTACAGTCTAGCCTCAGCTACATTTTGAGTTTAGGACCAGGCTGGGTTTTAAGAGACTCTGCCTCAAAAAAACTAAAAAAAGACCAAGAGGCAAACAAACTGGTAATATCCGAAACTGACTTAGTTCTGGGTCCCAAGACTAAATGCTTGGACCTCTGTCCCCTCACTGACCTTATCTACTTCTTATCTCTGACTGATCTACTTATCTCTCACTTATTGGACTATGATTTGAATTGTTCAAACATACCATAAGCTCCCACCTTAGAATCTTTACATTTGCTCTTCTCAGTGATGTGATTATTTCCTTCAAATACAGATACAGAGCACTCAACTTCCATAAGTCCCTTAGATCTGTGTTCAAATTTTAAGTTAACGGACCTCAAGCAGGACTGACCTTAACATTTAAACTTCAGTGGGAGTTAGTGTTATGTTCATAAACCTGTAGTAAGAAATGCTCCTAATGAAAACAATGGCATTCTCCATCACCACTCTCTAATCCTTCTGCTCTAGCACTAGCTGAAAATACTAAACATATATATATTTTTTTGTTTGTTTGCTTTGTTTTGTTTTGTTTTCGAGACAGGGTCTCCCTGTAGCCCCAGCTGTCCTGGAACTCACTCACTCTGTAGACCAGGCTGGCCTTGAACTCAGAAAGATCCGCTTGCCTCTGCCTCCCAAGTGCTAGGATTAAAGGCGTGCGCCACCACACCTGGCTAACCGTATATATTCTAATACTGCCTTCTACTCCTCCCTGCTGATACACTTCACACCCAGATGTTTTCCTGTTTTAACTTCCATATTCTCTAGCACAGTGCCCAGTATATAACATGCTCAACACACAACTACTAAAATTTTCAGGGTAACTGGAGCTAGGGATACAGCTGGGTTGGTAGAGTGCACGCCTAGCATGCACAAAACCCTGTAAGTCCAACACTTAGGAGACAGAGACAAGAGGATCAGAAGTTCAAAGTTATTCTCAGATACATAGCAAGTTGGAGGTCAGTTAGTATAAAAAGAGACCGTGTTTCAAAAAACAAACAAAAAAGAAACATCTTTGTGGCTGAAGGTCTTTACCAGTGATAAAGCATTTGCCAAACATTCATGAGGTCCTAGACTCCATCCCTAGACTCCAAATCCATTGAAAGAAGGGTTTTAAAAAAGTCCTGCCAGGTGTGGTGGCGCACGCCTTTAATCCTAGCACTTGGGAGGCAGAGGCAGGCAGATCTTTGTGAGTTCAAGGCCAGCCTGATCTACAGAGTGAGTTCCAGGACAGCTGGGGCTATAGGGAGACCCTGTCTCAGACCAAAAAGTAAATAAATAAATAAATTAATTAATTAAATAATAAAAATAGAAAAGTCCTGATTGGCAGCAATTAGGAGGCAGAAGGCGGCAGATTTCTGTGAGAGCCAGGCCAGCTTGGTCTACACAGCCAGTTCCAGGCCAGCTAGAGAGATCCTGTCTCAAAACAAAACAAAACAAAACAAAACAAAAACAAAAACAAAACCAGGTATCTGTCAGAATAAAATGAACCAGTGTCACTTGCTGGCTATGTGAATTCTATCTAAAAGCAGACTTAACTTTTTTTTTTGAGACTGAGTCTCCCTTTAGTCTCTGATGGCCTGGAGCTCATTCTGTAGACCAGGGTGGCCTTGAACTCACAGAGCTCTGCCTGCTTCTGCATCCCAAGTGCTGGGATTAAAGACAGGACTCCACCACATCCAGCACAGACTTAACTTTTAACAAGCTGTGTAATCTTTCCATACAGTAGAGATGAAAATAGTTTCTGCGGCTATTACTTCCAAAAAATCCTTCTGGGAATATCTGGCCTAATGACCTTATTTTCTTTCCACTGAATAGCTGTGTAGCTTATAAATAAGACAGCAATACTACATAGTGACACCAGGTGGCACACTACCAGGTAAAAGGTTTTCCATAAGCATGATCAATGCAGAAAGGTTCAGTCTAGAACCAACTAATAAATCAAGGAAAAAGAATGTCAAGCCAGTTTCTTTTATCACTTTAAAAATACATTTTGGGGTTGGAGAGATGGCCTAGCGGTTAAGAGCACCGACCGCTCTTACAGAGGACCCGGGTTCAATCCCCAGCACCCACATGGCGGCCGAGAACCATCTGAAACTCCAATTCCAGGGGAATCCGACACCCTCTTCTGACCTCCGCGGCACTGCACAACACGGGTGCACAAACTTGCATGCAGACAGTACATTGATACACATACAGAAATAAATGAATGCCGGGCGTGGTGGCGCATGCCTTTAATCCTAGCACTTGGGAGGCAGAGGCACGTGGATCTCTGTGAGTTCGAGGCCAGCCTGGTCTACAGAGTGAGTTCCAGGTCAGCCAGAGCTACAGGGAGACCCTGTCTCAAAAAGACCAAAAAAGAAAAATACATTTTGTTGGGCTGGAGAGATGGCCTAGCGGTTAAGAGCACCGACTGTTCTTGCAGAGGACCTGGGTTCCATCCCCAGCACCCACATGGCGGCTGAGAACCGTCTGTAACTCCAATTCCAGAACTCCAGTTCCAGGGGAATCCGAGACCCTCTTCTGACCTCCGTGGCATTGCACGACACGGGTGCACAAACCTACATGCAGACAATACATTCATACACATAAATAAAATAAAATTAAAAAAATAAATAAAAATACATTTTGTTGGGCTGGGCATTGTGGTGCATGCCTTTAATCCTAGCACTTGGGAGTCAGAGGCAGGTGGATCTTTCCAAGTTCAAGGCCAGCCTGTCTACAGAATGAGTTCCAGGACAGCTGGGCCTACGGGGAGACCCTGTCTCGAAAAGACCAAAAAAAAAAAAAAAAATTTTATTTTGTTCTGCTTTTCTGTTTTATGACAAGGTCTTGGTATGCAGCTCTGGCCAGCCTGGTACTCACTATGTGTGCCCCAGGCTGCACCTGCATTTGCAGCAGTCCTCCCACCAATTCTCAAGTGCTGGAAAATTATAGGCATGTGTTACCATGTCCAACATGATTGATTTTTTTTTTTTTGAGACAATGTCTACTATACAGCTGTGGCCGCCCTGAAACTGCTATATAGACCAGACTGGCCTCGAACCTAGAAATCCACCTGCCTCAGCCTCAGCCTCAGCCTCCCAAGTCCTGGGATGAAAGGCATGTGCCACCACCCACCACACCTAGTGATGCTTTTTTTTTTTTAAACTTTTTATTTTTTACTTATTTCTGTATGTGTATGAATGTACTGTCTGCATGTAGGTTTGTGCACCCATGTCGTGCAATGCCGCAGAGGTCAGAAGAGGGTGTCGGATTCCCCTGGAACTGGAGTTCTCCTGGAATTGGAGTTTCAGACGGTTCTCAGCAGCCATGTGGGTGCTGGGGATCGAACCCGGGTCCTCTGTAAGAGCAGTCGGCGCTCCTAACCGCTAGGCCATCTCTCCAGCCCAGTGATGCTTTTTTTAAAGCATATTTCAGTTAACATTGGGGAGTCTGTGTCTTTAATGTCCACATGGACACAAGTCTGTGAACTTACTAGTGACCAAAGCGGCAGTGTAGAGCAGCCAAGTTCAAAGCAGCATATCTCAGGCTTCGGCCATAGCCTTCTTCCCCATTGCTTTTGCTTTCAGCGCCAGTGAGAATCAGGCGGTCAAAATAATGAAGGAGGCTGTGTGTTGAGCTGAAAACATCTTGGACACGGAGGTTGTTTAAGTAGCTGAGGTAATGCTAAAATAAGAAATAATAAAAAAGTTGTATCTTATGTAAGACTACTGAGAATTTTGTTTGCCATAAACACCTCTATATTCCCTATCCTTATGAAAAGACGGTCTGCCATGCATGGTTGGCACACGCTTTTAATCCCAGCACTCGGGAGGCAGAGGCAGGTGGGTCTCTGTGAGTTGAAGGCCAGCCTGGTCTACATAATGAGCTCTAGGCGAGCTAGGACTAAAGGGAGACCCTGTCTCAAAAATACCAAAAAAAAAGACAAGATGGTCATGGTTGAGCTTAGTCTTAAGACTGTAGGAAAGTCAGGATAAGAGAGATTCAAGATGTTGGTTTGGCAGAGTTCTTGTCAGAGGGGGTCCACAGATGACAATTAGGAGTTCCATTGGTGTTTGTGTCAGGTTTATCCTAAATATACAGGATACGTCACTGGCTGTGAGGACCCATGAGTGAGTGATACAGGAAGGTAGCAAGCTGAGGCATTTAAGAAACACTGAATTAAAGAAAATCTGAATTCAGCTGGACGTGGTGGCGCACACCTTTAATCCTTGCACTTGGGAGGCAGAGGCAGGCGGATCTTTGTGAGTTCAAGGCCAGCCTGGTCTACAGAGTTCCAGGACAGCTGGGGCTACAGGGAGACCCTGTCTCGAAAAAGACCCCCCCCCAAAAAAAATAGTAAGACTGGTAAAAATTAGTTTCTCAAGTTAATTACTGACATTTTATTTTGAATCACAACATTAAACCTCTCTCCTAAAAGGCAGATCAGTTACTGGAAACCAAAGTGGAGCTGTTTTGACCTATGAATAAAGTTTGATTTCAGATTCAAATATTATTAAGAGGTTTTCAGAGTAAAAGATCCAATAATGAGTTAAATATTGGATACTGAATTGTAAGAACAGTCACAAAAGGGAGAAAATAACATTCAGCCTCCAAACTTTATTAATCAGTCTATGATCTCCTGTCCAAAGTCCCCATCAGAGATGATGAGGAAAGAACAGCAGAAGCAGCAGAGCCCACTGGCCCAGGGGGAACAGCAGGCACTCGGCAATCAGGGCTGAGCCATTACTTGCCAACAATGATTTCTTTCACCTAGAATGACCGAATGACTATGATTTGTGTGGCTACTTGATATAATCAATAGCCTTGACCTTTCTTTCAAACTCAGCAACAAATTCTGTAAGACTCACCGCTTCGGCGAAATCAGGATTAAATTTCAACAAGTTGTTCAATTCTTTCTGCAAAGAAGCTGGCGTGAGGGCTTTGGTCTCATCATTCTTTAACAAAGAAGCCTAAAAAATGTAAAGTGACAATTCAGGAGAAAGAAACTGTCAGTAAACATAATGAAATACATACTAACTAGCTTTGCCTGATTGTTTTCTTTCTCTCTTGCCAGCCTTGAGTCACTGCCTTTCAGTCTAAATTGACTATGGAACCTACCAGCATATACCTCTTGGCCATGTTTCCCCTCCCCTGAACATCAAGCCTCCCCAACAGCCTCCTCATCTCTATATCCTGGCCTAGCGAACTTAAGTGCCTCTCAGTTTATACTTCAACTACTGCTTCTATCACTTCCTAGGTGAGGTGGTCTCAAAAACCCTCATGCCATCTGCATTTCCCCTTCCTATAGCACCTGGCAGATTATATTTAAACTGTTACTTGAATGCTCCCACAACTACAATATCCTTGCAGACAGAGCATGCATTCATCCTATTCCCAGCACCTGCAAAGTTGCTGGGATTAAAGATGTGCAACCCCTCAGGCGGATCTCTGTGAGTTCAAGGCCAGCCTGGTCTACATAGAGAGCTCCAGGCCAGCTGGGACTAAAGGGAGACCCTGTCTCAAAAATTAAAAAAAGATGTGCAACCCCAGCTATCCTGGAATTCTCTATGCAAAACCAGGCTGGCCTCAAACTCACAGAGATATACTTCCCTCTGCCTCTGGAGTGCTGGGTTTAAAGTCCTGTGCCACTACACCTAGCCCATAAATCCCTCTTTAATTGTCTCTGTCACATATTCCATTATAGTGATACAAAGCTGACTTACATATACATAGGATACTTGCCACAAATTAAATGTTTGGGTTTTGTTTTTGTTTTTGAGATAGGGTCTTACTGTGTAGCCATAGTGAGATAGATCCACTTATCTCTGCCTCCCAAGTACTGGGATTAAAGATTTGTGCCACCATGCCTGGCCAAATTAAGTGTTTATACTTAACTGGTTATAGACAATTTATTCTAATTTTTGTTCTTTTCATATAATATTATGAACTTTGTCTCATCACTAGTTTTTGAAAATGAGCTCTAAAGCAAAATAAACTCTTTCATATACCTTTATTGGGAATACTTTCACCCATTTTATTGTTTGCCTTTTAATTATGTTAGAGAAGGTGATGACATGCAGACATTAATTTTTATGCTAAAAAAAAAATGATCTCCTACATGGCTTCTTCAAGAGCTTTTAACTTTCTCCACCCAAAGATCAGTTAAAAGTTAATATGTAGCTCCTTCTAGTCTTAATTATAGCTTTGCTATTTTCATTTAACCCTTTAATTCATCTCTATTGCACTAAGGTGTGACAGTGAAGTAAGGATCCAGCTGACCAGTATTTCTTCCTTATAGCCATCGTAGTTAATACTCATTAGCTGGACTACAAAGTTAGCCCATTATGTATGTGGGCTGCTTTCCATTCTGTCTGAAATTAACAAACAGAAGTAATTCCACTTTTTTTTTTTTTTTAAGATAGGATTTTTTTATGTAGCCTTGGCTGGCTTGGAACTTCCTATGCAGTCAAGGCTGGCCTTAAACTCATAGAGATCTCCTTACCTCTAATGATGTGTAACCACCACACCAGGCTAAGATTTAAATATTACATCTTTTTCAGGAAGAACATTTTTTTTTTTTTTTGGGGGATTTGTAAGACAGGGTCTCCCTATAGCTCCAGCTGTCCTGGAACTCACTCTGTAGACCAGGCTGGCCTTGAACTCACAAAGATCCGCCTGCCTCTGCCTCCCAAGTGCTAGGATTAAAGACATGCACCACCACACCCGGCCAGAACATTTATTAACAAAATTAACAAAAGCAGAAAATGCTGAAAATTACAATTCAACTTTTTTTTTTTTTTTTTTTTTTTTTTTTTTT
>VZQC01001733.1:0-42081 GCA_009823505.1 Rhizomys pruinosus | reverse complement strand
AAATCAGCCAGGCATGGTGGCGCATGCCTTTAATCCTAGCATTTGGGAGGCAGAGGCAGGCGGATCTTTGTGAGTTCAAGGCCAGCCTGGTCTACAGAGCGAGTTCCAGGACAGCTGGGGCTACAGGGAGACCCTGTCTCGAAAAGACCAAAAACAAAAAAAATCTTATTCTGGAAAATTACATAGAAGGAATAAAATCTTTAGGATATTATGCTACACATTGTTCTCTACCACAGCTCTCTATTCTGTGCCCCCATATAAAAGGAGCTGGGTATGGTGAATGCCTATACTCCCAGCACTGTGAAAGTAGGAAGATCAGCTAGACAAGTTCAAAGCTGAGCTTCATGAGACCCATATGAAAATGTGTTTTGAGGGGGCTGGAGAGATAGCCTAGCGGTTAAGGGCCCGACTGCCCTTGCAGAGGGGGTTCAATCACTAGCACCCACATAGCGGCTGAGAACTGTATGTAACTCCAGTTCCAGGGGAATCCGACACCCTCTTCTGACCTCCACGGCATTGCATGACACAGGTGCACAAACCTACATGCAGACAGTACATTCATACACATACAAAATTAAAAAAGTAAATTTTAATAAAAAAAAAAAAAGAAAATGTGTTTTGAGCCAAATGCCAGTGTGAGTGATAGATGATATATTCTGATCCTCTGCTGCATCTACCCAATACATACAGAACACATCCAGTTTGATCAGATCTACACTAAGCAATAGAGGCAATGTGTTAAAATAAGACAGAAAAAGAGTCCTAATTTTCAAGAGGTAAGAAGGCAAGAGAAACAAGCAAGTTAGTAAGTAAAAAAAGTTCGTAGTCAGCTGTCCATGGTGGTACACAGGTATAATCTTAACACTTGGGAGGCAGAGGCAAGAAGATCACAAGTTCAAGGTCAGCCTAGACAACACAGGTAATTCCAGACAAACCTAAGCTATATAATGAGTCTTGTCCCAAAAATAAACACGTTAAGTGCCACTCACAGGTAGAACACTTACATATGTACAGGCAAAATACACATAATAAAAATAACAAAAAAGTCTTAAAAAATATATATTAAACAAAACTAAACAAACCAGTGTGTTAGCACACACCTTTAATTCCAGCACTCAGGAGCAGGAGGTGGGTGAATCTCTATGAGTTCAAAGTCATCCAGGTCACGGATCTTTGTGAGTTCAAGGCCAGCCTGGTCTACAGAGCAAGTTCCAGGACAGCTGGGGCTACAGGGAGACCCTGTCCCTGTCTCAACAACACCAAAAAAACAAAAACAAACAAACAAACAAACAAAAAAACCCAAAAAAGTCCACCAAAAGTGCCCAGCTAGATTAAAAAAAAATTTTTTTTTGTCTTTTTGAGACAGGATCTCCTTGTAGCGCCTTCATTCTATAGACCAGGCTTGCCTTGAACTCACAAAGATCCACCTGCCTCTGCCTCCTGAGTGCTAGGATTAAAGGCGTGCTCCACCACGCCCAGCTAGATTTAAATTTTTTAATTAAAAAAGGTTACTTGGGGCTGGAGAGACGGCCCAGCTGTTACGAGCGCCAACCGCTCTTACAGAGGACCCAGATTCGATCCCCAGCACCCACATGGCGGCTGAGAACCGTCTGTAACTCCAATTCCAGGAGAACTCCAGTTACAGGGGAATCCGAGACCCTCTTCTGACCTCCGCGGCATTGCACGACACGGGTGCACAAACCTACATGCAGATAGTACATTCATACACATACAGAAAAAAAAATAAATGTTACTTAAAGCCGGGCATGGTGGCGCACGCCTTTAATCCTAGCACTTGGGAGGTGGATCTTTGTGAGTTCAAGGCCAGCCTGGTCTACAGAGCGAGTTCCAGGCCACCTAGGGATACAGGGAGACCTTGTCTCAAAAAGACCAAAAAAAAAAGGTTACTTAATGGTGAGAACTAAGAATGGGGGCTACTTCAGATACATGGGCAGGATGGGCCTATCTGAGGATATCCAAGCTGAGGCCTAAACGGTAACATGAACCAACAAGGTAAGAAACCAGGGAAGAGCATCCCAGGGGACCTGAATTAGAAACTGGACTAGACTGCTGGAGAAATAGAAAGCAATTGAGAAAGGTAAAGACAGCTGTGAATGAAGTCAGAGAAGATGATATGGCTGGCTGAAGCAGACACTAGGCCCAGCAAGCTCCTGTCTGTCTAAATTCTAAAGACTGTAAAGAGAAGGAATGGAGAGAAGAGTGCTATGATCTGACTCATAATCTTCCTGGTCCCCTTGGCTACTCCAAGAAACAGCACACTGAAACTAAGAAATTTGAGAAGAGTTTAACAAAGGACCATTCACAAAAGTGAGAGCAGGGGACAGAAAAGTCATAAGAGGCAAGCCAAATCTTAGGGCAGAGAATAATGGGCCACTTTACGTCTAAGCTTAGGAATACTTCTTCCCAGTTACCACATTTCCAAAAGTATAGAGAAGGTTGCTTGATAAGAAACTGTGACCCTGAGCCACCCCTCATCAACCCAAAGGAAGGAATCTACACCCTGACCTCACTCTCCTACTATGGACTACCCACTTGTGCCTTCTACCAACCAACCCCAAGTCATAAAGTAGTGAACCTCAATGTAGCCCATGAGTAAATTTCCTGTATCTGGAGGAACAGAAAAGGGAACACAAGCACATGAACTCTGAAATAAAGTGGATCTGTAACACTTTCAGTCATGCTATGTCACAGGAAAAGGATCCCTGAGAGGAAAACCCAAGTTACCTTACAGATACATCCAGTTCTTCTTTTTCCATTTTCCCCTCACCATCCTCTCTATTTGTAAGCTCCATGTCAGTATCTTCCACTGTCTTTTTCTCCCCATTCTGGAAGTATTGCTGGAGGGCAGTGTACAGCTTAAATACTTGACTGAAAGAAAGCTTACTGTAGGCTAAGATCATGTGACGCAGAAATAAACCTATAAAATAAGACCACAGATAAGGGAAAGCATTAACATCCCACTATACAAGGCAGTGACCGTGGCACAATTAATTCTTCCTTCAAAAGGAAGGCATTCATAGACGCTCTCCTTTCTAGAGTGTCTCCCCCATGCCTTCCACTCAGGACCACACCTCTGCCATGCCCACATTCTACCTCTATCCCTTGCAGCATCCATTTTCTTTCTCTTTTTTTTTTTGGCATCCATTTTCTTTATTACTATTCTAACTCTCTGAAATTATCTTTTTTTATTACATGTGATTTTAGCCTAAAGGCCAATAAACAAATTATTTATTGATTTACTATTTGCCATCTGCCTCCCCTCCTCCCAACACAATATATGCTGAGGAGGAAAACCTATGTCTACATAGGAGAAAAATAAATTAACTCATATGGAGAAACATAAAAATTACCTTGTAAAAAAGACAGAGGGATGGATGGAGCACAGATACAAAGTTAGAAAAGCAACAAAGAAATAGCATGTATCTACTCACTTTGTGTACTATAATAGTGTATTTTTTTACTTACCTCTCTTCCTAAGTTTGGGTGGTGACCCTCACTTACAGTTGCACAATACAGGCAAGTGATCCACAGGACTGTGAAAAGAGCTGGGAAACCCTAAACACCCCAGAACCAAGCTAACTATTACATATAAAACAGAGGTGCTTTTCCCACAGGCTAATAATTGTTAAATAAAGAGCAAAATGGTTTGGCAATAAATTCAAACTACAATGTATCTAATATCCCTATTCTACTTGTTCATGTATACCAAAGTAACAACAGATGTCACTAAGAAAGCTGCTCACTTGAATGAAAATACTCTCTGCTCTTCTGAGCAGTTTCATACCTACTACACTTGTTTTGTGAACCTCTGGTTCAGTTCCAGAAAAAGAATCTGAAAGGTCATCAAAAAATTGTTCCATATCCTTCAATTCGCCTTCGGCCATCAGTTTGATTCTGAATGAGAAAATTGAGGTGCATATTTTAGGAAGGCCCACTGAACATCTTCCATGTTTATATTCCTGAATTACTGACAATAATTCTGCATTAAAGGTGATTTCAATAATTATATAATACTATGGCATGTAAAACAAACTTCACAACCCAAAATGTCACTCGAATATTCATGACAAGTATCATACAGTGTTCTTTTCCTGATCATAAAAATTTTCAAAGTATATTAGCTCATAAAAATAGAATTATTTGAAATTAAAAATGAGATAATAGCATATGAAATTATACACTGGAAGAGTTAGGGAGATGAAAAATCTTATGTCTAATGTCATCCATTAAGAGTAAGCAAAGGGGGGCTGGAGAGATAGCCTAGCGGTTAAGAGCACCGACGCTCTTGCAGAGGACCCGGGTTCGATCCCCAGCACCCACATGGCGGCTAAGAACCGTCTGTAATTCCAATTCCAGGAGAACTCCAGTTCCAGGGGAATCCGAGACCCTCTTCTGACCTCCGCGGCATTGCACGACACGGGTGCACAGACCTGCATGCAGACAGTACATTCATACACATACAAAAATAAATAAATAAATAAATAAAAAAAAAAAATGTAAATACCGTTGGATGGTACTGTAAAAACCCAAAGAGGTTATAGGAAAATATAAGTAACTTTTTTTCATTTTTCAAGTAATGGCTTTATTGCTACATAAATCACACAGATACAGTTCTTCCATCTAAGTGTACAGTTCACCAGTTTTTAATATATTCAAAACACTCATCATCACAATTTTAGAATATTTTCACCACCTTGAAAACAAACCCAGCACCTGTCAGGCATCATCTGCAACCCCACTCTTGCTCCAGCCCAAAGAAACATTATTTTCTCTTTCTAGAGTTGCCTATTTGGGACAGTCATTGAAAAAGAGCTTTTGTGATGGTGTGTCTTCTAGGAACTGGTCTCAGTTGAAGAAAATTACTCTTCACTATTGATTTGTAAGACTGTGGCTCAGCATCTTTTTCCTTCATGACTGTATGTTGTTTACATGTGTAATGAAGAGTTCTAAATCCCCTGAGAAATNCAGAAGCTCAATGCTCATGTAGGTGGTAAACTCTGATGGTAATATTGCAACAGAATCTTTTCATAACATTAAAGTATCCAGCACAGAGCACTCTCAACTAGCAATACTTGAGCTGGAGTGCAAAAGAAAACATGAAACAGATCATGTGTCTTCTCTTAAAGCAAATGTGTTCTATGCTAATTCAACCAAACATCCATTCATTCAGTGTCTACCATGTTCCTAATACTTGTCTTCAACTTCAATGTCTCCTTTTATAGGTTTTACTGTCCAATAATGGCAGATATGATCATAAACAAATGGAATGTTAGATAATGTCAGAAATCATGGATGCTTCCAAGAAAATAAAAACAATACTATGGATGAGAAGGTCTGGAGAGATGGTCCAGTGGTTACTGGAACAGATGGTTCCACTTCCAGAGGAAGTGTTCAATTCCCAGAATCCACATGAAGGCTGACAACCATCTATAATTTCAGTTCCAGGGGATCTGATGCTACCTTCTGGGCTATTTTGGCACTGCACAACAAGAGTTACATGCAGGCAAATACTGTGAAACTAGAGCTAAGGGACGAAAAGAACTGATTTGTACATTGTACCCTTCTGGAAGATCATTAGAGGTAGGAAGGACTTCAGGGGTCTCAGAGAGTCTCGTATGACTAAGTCCTCTGAGCCTAAATGTTCCATTCTGCAGAGAAGTTTGTTACAGCTAAGGAATTATTTTTTTTTTTTTTTAAATATTTTTTTTAATTTTATTTATTTCCGTATGTGTATGAAGTACTGTCTGCATGCAAGTTTGTGCACCCGTGTCGTGCAATGCCGCGGAGGTCAGAAGAGGGCGTTGGATTCCCCTGGAACTGGAGTTCTCCTGGAATTGGAGTTTCAGACGGTTCTCAGCCGCCATGTGGGTGCTGGGGATCGAACCCGGGTCCTCTGTAAGAGCGGTCGGCGCTCTTAACCGCTAGGCCATCTCTCCAGCCCCCTCCTTCATCTATTAAATAGACATTATCTCCCTTGTTTGTGACAAAGATGAAGCAAGATAATACAAAGGTCTCTGTCCACCAGGAAGCACTACACAAAGGTAGGTGCTCAAGTTTTCACTAATATAATCACATTTAATCATTCCCCCAAACTCAGGCATTTAGGCAGACATAGTACATGCTCAACACAAAACAAGTACCACATGGGGCAGACCATACAACCTCAACTATCAGGGAGATTACAATCTAGGAGAGGTTTAAAATATACATTGAAGCCGGGTGTGGTGGCGCATGCCTTTAATCCTAGCACTTAGGAGGCAGAGGCAGGCGGATCTTTGTGAGTTCAAGGCCAGCCTGGTCTACAGAATGAGTTCCAGGACAGCTGGGGCTACAGGGAGACCCTGTCTCAAAAAGACCAAAATAAATAAATAAAATACATAAATAAATAAAATAAAATTTACATTGAATCTTTTTTGAGAGGTTGACAGTGTATACACTATTGTAGATGTGGGTAACCCAGCAATTCTACTTCTTGGGAAATTGTATTTGACATCCATTCTTTCAAAAGAAATTATAAATTTTTTTTAATTAATTTTTAATATGATGTTTACTATTTTTATTTTATATTAAAATATTGTCTAAATGTAAGTGCACCCATGTCATGCAATTCCCTCAGAGGTCAGAAGAGGGCACTGGATCCCCTGGAACTGGAGTTACAGTCTGTTGCTAGCCACCATGTGGGTACTAGGAATCAAACTCAAGTCCTCAGCAAGAACAGCCAGCGCTCTTAACCACTAAGCCATCTCTCCAACCCCCAAAACCTTTAATAGCTTAAAATTATGTTGTTTAATCTTACTGTGAAATATGCCAAAAATAAAAAGAATATTTGAATATGCTGACATGAAAAGAGCTCCAAGACTTAAGTAAAGGAGCAAGCTATAGGACAGAAATACATTTATCGAGATGGTTCAAATGATTCAAACTAGTACTCAACCAATAAATGAATTCGTATTGATAACCTCTGAAAAGGAACAGAATTGGAAAGCATGCAGAACTTTTACTCTATCAAGTTTTGTTTTACTCAGAAGTTTTTATAACAAACCCTTATCAATTAGTTAAGTGTTGGTTACATTTTTTAATTTTCCTTTTTTTTTTTTTTTTTTTTTTTTTTTTTTTTTTTTTTTTTTTTTTTTTTTTTTTTTTTTTTTTTTTTTTTTGTTTCTCTTTTTTTTTTTTTTTGCGTCTGCGTAGAACAGGGTTTTCCTGGTTAGGCCCTTTGGCGCCGGCCCGCGCAAGCTTGTCCTGGAACTAACGCGGTCTGACGGATTGTTATGGTTTGTTTCTGTAAGAACCAGGGCCCTGGGGCCTTTGAACTGGCAAACTAAAAGACATATCACGTAAGGTATTTGGACAATTAGTGTAATGAACAGAGGAACCAGCGAAGCGGACAAGGGATCACTGGGGCCATGCACAAGTCTTCAAACCACCAGACCTTTCGTAGCCTCCGGATACCCCTCGAAATTGGGGTTGCCGTTACAATTAAAGCTTTGTGGTATTTTGATATTTTTCTTTTGGAGTTTGGGTCATACCCGAGTTAGAACATGAAGAAATGAAAAAAAGTAGCTTTTCAGACACAAGGAATATCACAATAGGCGTGTGTACCGGGGGCCACCACGCCACACCCTACCCCAGAACTAGTGAAGTCAAGAGATTAATCTTATTTACACCTTACCTACGAGTGTCATAACCGCAAACGATCGGCAGAACTTGATACTTCTGGGCTCCGCCCCATGGAAAACGGCATCCCATCTAGCCCCTCATCCCACTCAGGATGTAAATCATTCCTTTGTGCAGTAAGTCCGTGTTCTATACCCTGTCCACCTGTTGGTCACTTAGCAACCATTTTAATCATCAGATGGCTTTGTCCCAGAACAGAGGGTCTTGTTTCAGTAACTTTCACCTTGTTTTCAGTGATTATGGAGCCATAAAGTTATAAGAGGAGTGATACAAAGAGCCCTGCCCGGCAAGATCCTGGAAGCAAGAATCAATGCCGGTGGTCAACATTGTTGAGGCAAATACAAGTGTTACGATTTCACAGTCGTCAGCACTAATGCGCTTTGCGCCTGGCAGTCCTGGGGTCGTTGGATTGCGCCCTTCAGTTGGTTGAGTGTTATGTAGAAATCTTCTGTTCCCTCGTGGAGTTTTTAGATGGAAGCTCTTAAGGCAAGCAATTTTCCAACTGAAGAGCTTAGTGCAGATGCCTCTTTTTCTAGTTATTCTGTACTTTTCCCTTATTGTTCTTTCAGCATTTCACTATTCTACTTACTTGATGATCTTGGTCTTTTGCCCTTCTGCTTTTTCTCTCGCTTTTGTTATTTGGTAATTTTGATATTATTGATATTTGTAACAAAATTACAATACTTTCAAGGGGGCGAGAGAAGCCCGTCTTTTTCGTGTTTTTTTTTGTTGGTTTTTGTAGTTTCTTCCTTCCTTTTTCTTTCTTTGGCTTTTTTGGTTCCAANCCGACACCCTCTTCTGACCTCCGCGGCATTGCACGACACGGGTCCACAGACCTGCATGCAGACAGTACATTCATACACATACAGAAATAATTAAAAAAAAAAAAAGTTACTCTAAAAAAAATAAAAAAAAAAATAAAAAAATAAAAACCTGTGAGTTCCAGGCCAACCTGGTCTACATAGCAAGTTCCAGGCCAGCTGGGACTACAGGGAGACCCTGTCTCAAAAGTAAAAAGAAAAAAAACTTGTTAAAAAAAATATTTCTTGGGGAGGCCGGGTGTGGTGGCGCTACAGGGAGACCCTGTCTCAAAAAGACCAAAAAAAAAAAAAAATTCTTGGGGCTGGAGAGATGGCTCAGTAGTTAAGAGCACTGACTGCTCTTGCAGAGGACCTGGGTTAGATTCCCAGCACCCACATGGTGGCTAAGAACCTGGTGTGGTAGCGCATGCCTTTAATCCCAGCACTCAGGAGGCAGAGGTAAGTGGATCTCTGTGAGTTCAGGCCAGCCTGGTCTACATAGAGAGTTCTAGGCCAGCTGAAACTAAAAGGAGACCCTGTCTCAAAAAGACAGACATATATATATCTTTAGCTGGGCATGATGACACGTGCCTTTAATCCCACCACTCAGGAGGCAGAGGCAGGCAGATCTCTGATTTTGAGGTCAGCCTGGTCTACATAGAGAGTTCCAGGCCAGCTGGGGCTAGAGGGAGACCCTATCTCAAAAGGACCAAAAATAAATAAACGACTAAACTAAATAACTAAATAAAAATAAAAACCAGTTCAGGGGCTGGAGAGATGGCTCATCAGTTAAGAGCATGGGCTGCTCTTGCAGAGGACCCGGTTCAATTCCCAGCACCCACATGGTGGCCAACCACCATCCATAACTCCAGTTCCAGGGGATCTGACACCCTCTCTGACCTTTGTGGACACTGCATGACACAGGTACACATACACACATGCAAACAATACACTCATACACACAAAATAAAAATAAAATCAGTCAAATATTTAGGGGGCTGGAGAGATTGCTCAATGGTTAAAAGTGCTGGCTGCTCTTTCAGAGAACCTAGGTTAGATTCCCAGAACCCATGTGGCTGCTAGCAATGGTCTTTAACTCCAGTTCAAGGGGATCTACACACTCCTGACTCCACAGGCATTGCATGACACGGGTGCACTTAAATACATGCAGGCAATACACTCATACATATAAAATAAAAATAATAAATATTAAATATATAAAAAAAAAAATCAAGCATGGTGGCCCGTCCCCTTAATCCCAGCACTCAGGTACCAGAGGCAGGCTGTTAAGGTCTAGGCAAGCCTGTTCCAGGCCAGTTGGGGGCTACAGGGTTACCCTGTCTCAAAAAGACCAAACAAACAGAAAAACATTTTGTGCTAACACAGAGTTATGGGACTAGAATTACTATTTCTTTTCTCTAATTACTAAAATTTTTAAATTATTACTTTTAGGGGAATATCCACTTTTTAAAATTAATTTTATTTATTTTTGTATGTGTATGAATGTACTGTCTTCGTGTAGGTTTGTGTACCCATGTCATGCAGTGCCGCAGAGGTCAGAAGAGGGCGTCAGATTCCCCTGGAACTGGAACCAAAGACGGTTCTCAGCCGCCATGTGGGTGCTGGGGATCGAACCCGGGTTCTCTGCAAGAGCAGTTGGCGCTCTTAACCACTAGGCCATCTCTCCAGCCCCCCAACACCCTTTTCTAACATGTGGGCATTGCACTTACATACATGCAGACAGTATACTCATGCACAAAAATTTAAAAGATAAATAATAGAATATTTTTTTAAATAACAATATAGGACACAGTGCTTATGCTAACTAAGGGCAGTAATTCTATAACTTGTAGCTCCCATTCCTGTCCATATTTCTTTTTTTTTAATTTTTTTTTTTTTTTTTTTTTTTTTTTTGTCTTTTTTTTGAGTCAGGGTCTCCCTGTAGCCCTGGCTGTCCTGGAACTTGCTCTCACAAAGATCCTTCTGCTTCTGCCTCATAAAAAAAAAAAATTTAAAAAAGAAAAGGGTGTTGGATCCCCTGAAACTGGATGGTTGTTGGCCACCATGTGGGCTCAGGGATTCAAACCTGGGTCCTCTGCAAGATCATTCAGTGCTCTTAACTGATGAGTCATCTCTACAGCCTCCTGTGTTACTTTAAAATATTTCCCTCCCCAACAAATACATGCAATAGAATCTTTTGAATACTTCATAAATTAAATTAAGTAGCTCAAATGCAACGCTGGGTATTAAATTTTTCAGTTTTACCTTTTTTTTTTTTTGTTTGTATGTGTATGAATGTAGTGTCTGCATGCAGGTCTGTGCACCCGTGTCGTGCAATGCCGCGGAGGTCAGAAGAGGGTTTCGGATTCCCCTGGAACTGGAGTTCTCCTGGAATTGGAGTTTCAGACGGTTCTTGGCCGCCATGTGGGTGCTGGGGATCGAACCTGGGTCCTCTGTAAGAGTGGTTGGCGCTCTTAACCGCTAGGCCATGTCTCCAGCCCCTCAGTTTTACCTTTTAAGAACACAAAATTTGAGTACAGGCCTTAGCACTGTGTCTGTACCACCACCTGGTTTCGTTCATCACAACAGACAATTGTTCATCCTTCAAGACCCACCTGAATATTCTACTTTCTCTAAAAAGTCCTCCTCATTCACCTGAGTACGTCCTCCCTCTCTAAGAGGATAAACTATTCAGGCATAATTGCTCAAGCAACTATTCTAGGCTTTGGGGATGAATGGATGAATAAAAAGCAGGACAAAATACTGCTCTCAGGTAGGTTAGTCTGGTGCAGGAACACACACATCAATCACAGGAACAAAGGGGGGAAAATATACAACTGATATAAAGGTAACCACATTAAAAATGAAAGTATGAGTTAACATTAAATGAGCATTTACTATATGCCAATGAATGCTAATTGTTTCTATTATTTTTCACAATTCAGACCCAAAGGTTTTAATGAATTTCCCATTTGCTCAAGCAGCAGCTAATAAACAGTGGAGGTACAACCTGAGTCTCCAAAATGAAATAAAATACCCCAAGTCTGATCACACATAATAAATGTTCGACCAACGCTTTTGTGCCATTACTCTATTACATTCTACTACGGTAAGAAGCATCTACGATTCCTCTCCTTGTCTCCAAAGCTCAAGACTACGTACACCCCACTTCAAAGAAGGCAGAGAATGTGAAACTAATTCTCGCCACAGTCACCCAGATAATACAGGAGTCTGATGCAGACGTGCAAAAAAGAAGGCATGTACAGCATCCTAAGGGCTCAATACACGTCAGCTGAAAGGATTAATTGCATTTTCCACGTTCCTCTAGGACAGAGACCGCACGTGATAAACCGCGTGTCTACAGGCCTAGGACAGTGTCATGACTAATTGTGCAGAAGCAGAAGCCGGTGGGCGCCTCTCACCTGTAGCAGAGGCAAGAGCAGCTGGTTGAGCCTCCGCCTCTCCAGGAGGCTGACGGCGCCCTCGCCGGTGCGACCCATTTCGTTCAGCAGCACCAGCACCGCGATCTTATATGGTGTCACCCAGTCCTTGATGCCAAACACGTTGGCGTGCACGACCCCGTTCGTCATCATTGGATTGAAGTACAGGCTCTCGTGGACGCTGGCCATGACAGTCCTCCGAGACTAGTCTCGGAGGGCTGCCACGCGCCGCGCCCAGGAGCAGCCTCACGCCATGGCTGCAGCCGCCGGACACCACATCCCGCCGGCGATATTTCCCAGAGCGGTAGCCTCGGTATCCCGGCATGCCTTCGGCCAATCATTGACAACAAGGAAGACTGACAGCCAATCAAAATAGCCAGAAATACAGCGAGGGGTGGGACAAACGTGGTACACCAAAAAATTAGTTCCCTACAGAAATTCTCGTCAAAGAGGAATACGTTCCCAGACGACGTGGACAGGCATGGGGTATAAAGGACGAAGCATTGATGCTCGAGGTCATACAGGGAGCTGATAGGGTGTGTGTGTATTCACTAATTTTGAAACAGTTCAAATTTCACTTTTTTGCGGGGAGGCGGTACTGAAGATTGAACACAGATCCTCGTGTATGTTAGGGAAGCGCTCTAACAGAGCCACAGCCGAAGCCACGCCTCTTTTTCTGAGACAAAAGCTTGTGTGTCTTTTCGAGACAGGGTCTCCGTGTGTGTGTGTGTGTGTGTGTGTGTGTGTGTGTGTGTGTGTGTGTCTTTTCGAGACAGGGACTCCCTGTCCTGGAATTCACTCTGTAGACCAGGCTGGCCTTGAACTCACAAAGATCCGCCTGCCTCTGCCTCCCAAGTGCTAGGATTAAAGGCGTGCGCCACCACGCCCGGCTGAGACAAAAGCTTCTTAAATAGGTACAGTTGACCTGGAACTAGTGATACCCCTATCGCAACCTCCACAGAAGTTGAGGTGACCAGCGTGCAGTATCCTGTCCAAATTGTGTCTTTAAATGACTTTAAGGGACTGCCGGGCGTGGTGGCGCACGCCTTTAATCCTAGCACTTGGAAGGCAGAGGCAGGCGGATCTTTGTGAGTTCAAGGTCAGCCTGGTCTACAAAGCGAGTTCCAGGACAGCTGGAGCTACAGGGAGACCCTGTCTCAAAAAGACCAAAAAAAGAAAGAAAAAAAAATGACTTTAAGGGACTGTAAAGATGGCTCAGCACTGGCTTTTCTTGCAGAAGACCAGAGTTGGAATCCCAGCACCCACATGGCAGCTAACAACTGTCCATAACTCCAGTTCCAGGAGATCCAACACCCTCTTCTGTTCTCCATCATTGAACACGGGTGCCCATGCATACACATAAAATAAAAAATAAAAAATTTAATGACTTTAAAACAACGAAATTAAATATGTACCTTTAAATTATGTTTTCAAACTGGATATGGTAGTGCGTGCCTTTAATCCTAGTACTTGAGAGGATCTCCACAAGTTCGAGTTCGAGGCTTAGTCTAATCTGGTCAATTCAGGGCAGCCAAAGATACATGGCAAGACACAGAGTCAGAGAAGTTATTTTTTCATTCATTGTGTTACGATTTTTGTTGTTGTGATTTTTGTTGCTGTTTTGAGACAAGGGTTTTTTGAGGGGTTTGGTTGGAGTCTTGGAGATGTTTTGAGACAGAGTTTTCCTGTAGCCCATGTGGCCTGGAACTCACTGTATAGACCAGGCTGGGCTTGATCTCATGGAGATCCGCCTGTGTTGGCCTCCGAGTGGAATCAAGGGGGTGCACCACCACACCCAGTTCATTATATTAATTTTTAAATGTTTTTTAAATTATTTATTTATTTATTATTTTTTATGCGTATGACTGTATTGTCTGCATGTAGGTTGGTGCACCTGTGTCATGCAATGCCATGGAGGTCAGAAGAGGGCGTCGGATTCCCCTGGAACTGGAGTTAAAAATGGTTCTTAGCTGCCATGTGGGTGCTGGGAATCAAACCTGGGTCCTCTGCATCAAACCTGGGTCCTCTGCAAGAGCAGTCAGTGCTCTTAACTGCTGAGCCATCTCTCCAGCCCTATATTAATTTTTAAACTCAAAATTCGGAGGTTTTCATTTTATTCTGCCTTTTAAGAAAGGAATGCTCCCCACTCCCAGCATCTTACAAATGCCATTTGCAGGCAGCTAGATCAGGTTGCAAGGCCATATCCTTATGTGAAATAAAAGCTAATGCCCCCCTCGTTGTCGTGGTGTCTGTTTCCCATGTAATAAACCATTAAGTTCAAGCTGGGCGTGGTGGCGCACGCCTTTAATCCTAGCACTTGGGAGGCAGAGGCAGGCGGATCTTTGTGAGTTCAAGGCCAGCCTGGTCTACAGAGCAAGTTCCAGGACAGCTGGGACTACAGGGAGACCCTGTCTCAAAAAGACCAAATATAAATAAATAAATGTGAGTTCCAGGACAGCTGGGGCTACAGGGAGACCCTGTCTCGAAAAGACCCAAAAAAAAATAAATAAAATAAAATAAAATAAATAAATAAATAAATAAATAAATAAACCATGAAGTTCAATGTCTGGCAAATGAAGCCCTCCAAAATAAGTGCCCAGCCAATAGTTTCAATCCTGTTTTTCACAATTCCTTGTTCATTTATCTGTATCTCTCAAGACACTTAGTTCTCTAAAGCTTAAATTATTATTGTCAGTGACTTGCCATTCTTACTTTTATGCTCAATTTATTCCCTTGCCATAAATTTTTGTTTCTTTAGTTTCTTCTGGGATATCTTTTTCGTCTGTGCAACCTCCTCTTCAGGCTTAGGAACAATTTGTTCCTTTTCAGTGAGGATCATTTCAATATGGCATGGGGAGCTCATGTATGGGTTAATCCGACCATGAGCTATGTAAGTTCTGTGGCGCATCTTGGGTGATTTGTTCACCTGGATATTCTCAATAACTAGAGAGTCTACAAATAAACCCTTTAAGTTCAGCATTACTCTCTGCATTTTAAACATGTGCAGCAAAAATTCAGCACTCTTTTTTTGGGTCATCGACCTTGTGTCTAGCCCCACTGTGTGGCCTGGGTACACCTACCAACTCCACCATTGTACCGCCAGAATGGCACACACTGCTTCTTTATTTATTTTTTTTATTTTTATTTTATTTTTTGGTCTTTTCGAGACAGGGTCTCCCTGTAGCCCCAGCTGGCCTGGAACTCACTCTGTAGACCAGACTGGACTTGAACTCACAAAGATCTGCCTGCCTCTGCCTCCCGAGTGCCAATGCTGGGATTAAAGGTGTGAACCACCACGCCTGGCCACACTGCTTCTTTAAAGTGACGTCTTGGGGCTGGAGAGATGGCCTAGCGGTTAAGAGCGCTGACCGCTCTTACAGAGGACCCGGGTTCAATCCCCAGCACCCACATGGCGGCCGAGAGCCGTCTGAAACTCCAATTCCAGGAGAACTCCAGCTCCAGGGGAATCCGAGACCCTCTTCTGGCCTCCACGGCATTGCACGACACGGGTGCACAGACTTGCATGCAGACAGTACATTCATACACATACAGAAATAAATAAAATTAATAATCTGTTCCTCTTTGGCCAACTCTTCGGATGTACTGAGCGTGAGTCGCTGAAGGAGATGTCCGAGATCTATACTTCATACTGCTCACTTTCCTTTAGATTTTTTAAACTTGGTGATAGAAATTATCTAAAGAATCGGTTTACGTCCACGGGTAAGACGTAGGCAATTCCCATATTAAAGTTTTCTTTGATGCTCTTTTCATGTGTCCGGGTGTGATTTCTTTGCCCTCTGATTCGCCATCACTAGATCTTAGTTATTTTGGGATGTGTACGTGGATGTCAACCTGTCTTCCTTACTGTTTGTTTGACGGAGTGGGCTAGAGAGTCTCTGGTCTACTCTTGTTTATTCTTTCAAAGACACCAACTTTTGGCTTCATCATGAATTTTGTTGTGTAAAATTGATCTAATTCTTTGTTGTCTATTTCATGACTGAACTCTTTCTGCTCTAATTTTTCATTGTTTGATTTGTTCTAGTCCGTCGTGGTTGCGTTCCTTAGGTAATTCATGCTCTCTATTGCTTGCCGGCCCTTTCTTGAGAGCGCATTGTTGACATTGGCTTTAGCTTGGAGAGGTGTTATGAATGTCAACATCTCACCGTTTGTGCTCTTTTTCCGTTGTGTGTTCTAGGTAGGCACCGCCTCAGTGGCTAGGGAAACCCCCTTAGGGACGGCTTTATAGGTATCCCATAGGTTTTTGTCTGTATTGTTATCTTGTCATTCATTTCCCGAGAATGTTTTATTTCTTCTGTTTTATCTCTTTCTTACTCTTTCTGAACCCATTCATTTATTCAGGAGTGTGTTGTTTAAGTCTCACATGTGTTCTTGTAGGCAAGGAGGGGCTTGTCCTGGTGGTATGATTGAGCTTCATTGCATGTGAGTCTGAAGGATGTGATCAATGTCATTTCAGATCTTTTTGTATTTTGAGGTTTTTTCGTGTGTCCCAGGAATGTGGTGGCGATTTTGGAGAATTTCCCGTGGGGTGCTGAAGTAGAAGAGTGTATTCTCTGGATGTGGGATTGGAATGTTGGTAGAGGTCTATTGAGCTGTCCTTTGGTTAGCATGATCGTTCGTGGGTTCCAGATAAATTCATGAAATGTCTCTCTGTTTATTGTTTTGTCCTGTTTGACCTATCCAATAGGACTCGGTTGGGTATATTGAAATCTGTCCACTATTAGTGTGCTGGGGTTTGTCTGTGACTTGTGGTCCTGGAGGATATTGTCTTTATACAGTTGTTGTGCACCAGGAATTTGAGGCAATACTATCTCATAACTGTGAATCTTCTGGTGACGATTGTTGTCTGATGAAAATGTATATGGCCTTGGTGTGTCGTGTGCTCTGATTTTCTTTTACTTTGAAGTCTATTAATCTCGTGACGTATTAAAATTAGAACGAGCTCCTGCTTTCTTTTGGTACCGCGTATTGCTTGATACTGTATAGTTGGTGCCATCCTTCAACTGGTTAAGGTGGTGTCCGCCTTAAGTAATTTTCTACTTAGACAAGATACTCGAGTCAAGAGATTACTGTATGTTACAAGTCAAGCAGGTCGACTCTCCGCATGATCTGAGTATCTTTTGATTGGGGAATCATTTTAGTCCATTAATAGTTAGGGTTATGAACTGATAGTTTTGGTGTTGCTTCCTTTTGCCTTATAAACTCCATCTGCGAGTTTTATGCTATTTAGGGTCTACCTTCTGCGTTATGGCAGAAGTCATCCATTATACCATAGGTTGGATTATACCAGAATGATTCAGGGATGGGTCAACATACGAAAATCAATAACAATCAATCAACACATAAACAGGAACAAAAGAAGAAAACAATACTAAAAAAAAAAAAAAAATATAATTGGAAAAAGCCTTGGACAAAATCAGCAGCCTTCAGCTTAAAGATCCTTAGAAAAGAATTGGATTTGGAAGGATCATTGTCCGTCAATGTAGAATCGAAAGCCATATACAGGAGAACTCCACAGCCAGATATCTATCCTAATTGGGGAAGGTGACACGATACATTCCCATTTAAAGGTAGGATACTCCGGCAAGGCTGGCCGTCGTCTAGTACTCCTCTTAATGTATGCGTGCTTGAAGCATGCTGCTAGAAGACGGCAATGAGGGCAGAAAAGGAATTAAAGGAGCCTTTAATTGGAAAGAGGAAGTCAACTATCCTATTTTGGGCTGATGGGATTATTGTATTGTTTACTTAAAGGGTATGCAGAAAGAAAAGGCCCACAGGAAAACCTCCAGACGCTCGAGGGAGGATGGTTTTCGATTACAGCAGAAGTGGGTGGCAGGATACAAATTAACCTTAAAAAATCAAATGGCCTTTTTTACACGAAGAACAAGCAACTGGAGAAGAGAATTCAAGAGAGACGTTCCCACTCACAATAGCCTCAAAAAAACAATAAATACCATAAAAAAAAAAACCTAACCAATAGACACCAAGACCCGCTACCAGAAGAAATGTTTAAACCCTTAGACAAGAAAGAAATTGAAGAAGACCGTCAGAGATGGGAAAACTAGTCACATGCTCATTTGCGGTTGCGAAATTTATCACACTATGTCAATAAATGCACTTATGTTACACAAACAAACTGTAAATTTAAGTAATCAATCAAAATCTCCCAAGACGGTTCTTTCTTCCAGGCTTGGAAAAAAGGTTTTTAATTCATTTGGGAAAAACAAAGACGCGGCGAATAGCCATACACCCTGATGTTGAAAAGAGCTACACAGGAGGGGAGTCTCTATAGCCAGATTATTAAAACTAGTACTACAAGACTAGGGTTGAAGTATAAAACAAGCCTAATCTGCACAGAAAACAGACCTGTTTGACCATACTGAACAAAACTGAAGATCAAATCGACGAGCCTATTGACAATTTCAGCATCTTCATACTTTGAAAGGGGGGCCATGAAGTACCTAAAGGAGCCAAAGAAGCAGCATCCTTCTCAGCAAGTGTGGTGTTGGCAACAGCTGGAGTCACGCAAACTTTGTGTAGAAGAAATGAAGTTAAAGGCCCCTACCTCTTCACTTCCTGGTATCAAAAGTCAACTCACATCGGATGTGTAACAGACCTTAACGTGAAACCTCCAAGAACTCTGAGTAAGATGATGAGAAGAAAAGAGTTGGCAGCAGACTGACAGAGAGCATAGGGCATAGCGAAAATGACTTCCCAAGATCAAGGACAGCAGCTCTGACAAGGAATAAGGTCGAATAATTTTGAAAAATGGGCCTCGTCATCAACGGCTCGAAAATAGCTTCTGTACATCAAAGAGACAATCAAGGACAGTTGAACTAGAAATCCCAGCAGTAGTGGTAGGAAGACGTCTTCAACGCGGCAGATACAGTCTGAAGCAAAGCTTTGATTCTCAGAATATATAATACTATTCAAGGAAAACAAGAAAGAAGACAAACTAGATTGACCTGCTCAGGGTAGTGGGCAAAGCAACTGACAGGGACCTTCCACAGGAGGAAGTGAGGAGATGTCTGAGAACCACCTGCAATCGAACTACTGCAACATCGCTAATCATTAAGGAATTGCAAATTTGAAAACCACTTAGATAAATCATCTCTCCCAATTAAGGACTGCTAGGATCTCAACTGAAAACAATGGAATACCATGACAGTGCTGGAGGGTGTGGGGGAACAGGGGAACACTGCATCCACTGCTGGTGGGAATGTAAACATCGATACACCACTAATGAAAGCAGATGTGGAGAGATCCTTGGGACAGAGTTTGGAATGAACTTGCCACGTTGACCGCAGCCATACCCATCCTGGCATGTACCACTCAAGTCTTACGTCCACCAGCAGATATACGTGCATGCGGCATGTTTATTGCAGCTCTCTTTCACAATGCGAAAGAGCTGAACCAACCTAAGGTCCACTGCCAACTGAAGAGTTGATAGAGAAAATGTGGTACACAGCTGTCTATCACAATGGAGTTCTATGCAGCAGAAAGAAAGACGACATCATGACATTGTGCAAAATGGCTGGAGGCGTAGAGGACTCATGCCTGAGTGAGAAGTAACACAGTCCCATAAAAACAAAGTACGATAAATTTGTTAATTATTTTAAATATATGTTTACTATTTTATATTTAAATACATATTTGTCTAATATGTATAGTGCTACCCATGTATGCAATTCCCTCAGAGGTCAGAAGAGCACTGGATCCCTGGAACTGGAGTTAAAATGAGTTTTTGCTGCTACCATGTGGGTACTAGGATCAACTCAAGTCCTCAAGCAAAGTAACAGCTCAGCGCTCTTGAACACTAAGCCTCTTCAACCTAAACGCCCCACCTTTAATAGCTTAAAATTATCTTGTTTAAGTCTTATATCTGAAATATGCATAAAATAAAAAGAATATATTGTAATATGCCTGACATGAAAATGAGCTCCGAAGACTTAAGGTAAAGGAGCAAGCTATAGGACAAAATACATTTACGAGCGAATAGGTTTCAAATGAGTTCAACGTGAGTACTCAACCACATATAATGCATTCGTGATTGATAACCTCTGAAGGAACAGAATTGAAAGCATGCAGAACTTTTACTTCTAATCAAGTTTGTGTTTTACTGCAGGAAGTTATTTCATAACAAACCCTTGTGCAATAGTTAAGTGCATTGGGTTACATTATGTTGGTTAAATTTATCCTTTGTTTTTGTGTTTTTGTTTTTTATTTTTTTATTTTTTCTTTGTGAGATAAGAATACAGCCGGGCTGGGCCTGGAACGATCCATAGAATTATCCTGCCTCTGTCTCCAAGGTCTGAAATTTAAGGCATGTGCCATCATGCCCGAACTTAGAAAATCAATTTTAAAAGTCAGAACGGGGAATGGGGGCTGCGGAGCCTGATGGCCTGAGCGGCTTCAAGAGCGTTCGCGACACTGCTGCTTGCAGAGGAACCCGGGTTGATCCCAGCACCCACATCGGTCCGAAGGAGCTCGTCTGAAACTCCAATTCCAGGATGAACCCAGTATCCAGGTTTGTGAGTCTCGATCCACCCCTTCTCTGACGCTTTCTTGCGAACTGGTTTTACATTGCTTTACTGCTCCGGGTGATGCCGATCAATCTTGTGCAAGGTAATACTTTTCATGACAATCCTGAGGAATATCACTTAATATACGGAAATAAAAGAAAAAAATCAAATTTTTTTAAAAAAAGTATTATCTGCGGGGATGGAGAGCATGCGCTCTAGTGGTTAAGATGGCACGCCAAGCTGCTCTGCATGAAGGGACCCCCAGTTTCAATCCCGCAGTCACCGCACATTGGCAGCTCTGAAGCTGTTCTTATTATACTTCAGTTCCACGGGGAGAAACCTGATTCCCCTCTTCTGACCCGCTGGTGCTATTGCATGACACTTGGCAGTGCACCAACCTACATGCAGACCGTAAGCTTTTCATCACATAAACAGAAATTTATAAAAAAAAAAAGTTTTTTAATGTCAAAATCCATAGTTGAATACGGAGTATGAAGTGTACTGGGTAATGTTATTTAATAGATTAATACTGCTTTATACTGTGAGTAAAAATTAGTGTTAGCTATGCAAAATTATCAGAAAAATCTTACCACAAATTGTGCTGGTTGAACAGCAGTCCTTCGATGTGGGTGTTGGAGAGACTGACTACAGTAGTTAAATATATTTTGTTCGTCTATGAGGCAAGTTGGTGTCCATTCCGCACTAACAGGTGTGCCTCATAAACGCCTGTAACTCCGCCACGTCCTCTTCCTGGCCTCCACATAAACCTAGCACTGCATGTGGCCCATAAATTCAGTAAACTCTCTCTCCTTATTATTTTTTTAGACAGTGCACTGACATGTCGCACTAAAATGTAATCTTTTAAAATAAAACCGTTGGCGATGGCTTTATCCCTAGCGTTAAGTAGACCACGTACTATACGGAGATGAGAGGATCTGCACTAGAGTCCTTGTTCAGCATCCACGCTCATTGAACCCGGGTTGACCCAACACCCACTGGCGCACCGTAAACGCGTCTGAAACTCCAATTCCAGGAGCTCCAGCCCTCCAGGGGATTCCAACACCCTCTTCTGAACCTCGCCTTGGTTCATTATTGCGACTGAGGCACGGTCAGACAGACCTGCATGCAGATCAGTACATGTCATACACATACAGAATATTAATTGTAAAAGAAAAAAAAAGTTACTCTATAAAAAAAAAAAAATTAAAAATAAAAAAAATAAAAACCTGTGGTATCAGGTCCAAACCTCGGTCACATAAGCAAGTTCCATGGCAGCTGGGACTACAGGGAGACCCGTCTTCAAGAAGTAAACGAAAATTAAAAAACTTGTGTTAAAAAAAAACATATTTTCTTGGGGAAGGCCGGCGGTGTGGTGGACGGTACAGGGGATGACCCGCTGCGTTCAAAAAAGAGCCACAAAAAAAAAATAAAATTCTATGGAGGGCTGCGGAGAGTTGAGAACGTGCGGCAGTAGTTAAGAGCCACTGAGCTGCTTCTTGCACGCAGAGGGACCTGGCGTTGAAGATTCCAGCACCCCACATGGTGGCTAGAACCTAAACAACTTTGAGGGTAGCGCAATGCGCCTTATCCCAGCACTCAGCTAGTGCAGTAGGTCTAAAGATGATCTGCGTGAGTTCAGGCCAGCCTGGTTCTACACTAGAGAGTTCGCTATGGCTAGCCTGAAACTTAAAAGGAGACCCTTGTAGCTGCAAAAAGACAGGACAATATATAGATATCTTAGCACTTGGGCATGGATGAGCACGGCGCTTAGATCTCCACCCACTCGATGAAGGACGCAGGCAGATCTCGCTGAGTTCTTGAGGTCAGCCTGGTCTACATAGAGAGTTCCAGGCCAGCTGGGCTAGAGGGAGACCCCTATCTCAAAAGGACCAAAAATAAATAAACGACTAAAACTAATAACTAATAAAAATAAAAACCAGTTCAGGGCTGGGAGAGATGGCTCATCAGTTAAGAGCATGTGGCTGCTCTTGCAGAGGACCCGTTCAATTCCCAGCACCCAACATGGTGGCCAACCACCCATCCATAACTCCAAGTTCCAGGGGATCTGACACCCCTCTACGGCATGCATTAGTACACATGCTATACATACACAAATAAAACAATACAAAAAAAAAAACTCATACACACAAAATATAAAAATAAAATCAGTCAAATATTTAGGGGCTGGGAGAGATTGCTCAATGGTTAAAAAGTGCTGGCTGCTCTTTCAGAGAACCTAGGTTAGATTCCAGAACCCATTGTGGTGCTCAGCAATGGTCTTAACTCCAGTTCAAGGGATCTACACACTCCTGACTCCACAGGCATTGCATGACACGGGTGCACTTAAATACATGCAGGCAATACACTCATACATATAAAATAAAAATAATAAATATAATTAATTATAAAAAAAAAAAATCAACCATGGTGCCCGTCCCCTTAATCCCAGCACTCAGGTACCAGAGGCAGGCTGTTAAGGTCTAGGCAAGCCTGTTTCCAGGCCAGTTGGGGCAAATCCTGTCTCAAAAAAGACCAAACAAACAGAAAAACATTTTTGGCTGACACAGAGTTATGGGACTAGAATTACTATTTCTTTCTCTAATACTAAAATATATTAAATATTATTTTTTTTTTTTTAAATTTTTAAATTAATTTTATTTATTTGTTATGTGTATGAATTTACTGTCTTCGCTAGTGTTTGTGTACCATGCATGCAATGCCGCAGAGGGTCAGAAGAGGGCGTCAGATTCCCCTGAACTGGAACAAAGACCGTTCTCAGCCGCCATGTGGGTGCCTGCGGATCGAACCCGGGTCTCTGCAAGAGCAGTTGCCGCTCTTAACCACTAGGCCATCTCTTCCAGCCCCAACACCCTTTATCTAACATGGGCATTCCACTTACATACATGCAGACAGTATACTCATGCACAAAAATTTAAAAGATAAATAATAGAATATTTTTTTAAATAACAATATAGGACACAGTGCTTATGCTAACTAAGGGCAGTAATTCTATAACTTGTAGCTCCATTCCTGTCCAATTTCTTTTTTTTTAATTTTTTTTTTTTTTTTTTGTCTTTTTTGAGTCAGGGTCTCCCTGTAGCCCTGGCTGTCCTGGAACTTGCTCTCACAAAGATCCTTCTGCTTCTGCCTCAAAAAAAAAAAAATTAAAAAAGAAAAAGGTTTGGATCCCCTGAAACTGGATGGTTGTTGGCCACCATGTGGGCTCAGGGATTCAAACCTGGTCCTCTGCAAGATCATTCAGCTCTTAGCTGAAGTATCTCTACAGCCTCCTGTGTTACTTTAAAATATTTCCCTCCCCAAAAATACATGCAATAGAATCTTTTGAATACTTCATAAATTAAATTAAGTAGCTCAAATGCAACGCTGGGTATTAAATTTTTCAGTTTACACTTTTTTTTTTTGTTGTATGTGTTTTGTCGATGAAATTGTAGTGTCTGATGCAGGTCTGTTGCACCCGTGTCGTGCAATGACCGCGGAGTCAGAAGAAGTGTTAGGATTCCCCGGAACTGAGTTCTCCTGGAATTAGAGTGTTCAGACGGTTCTTGGCCGCCATGTGGGTGCTGGGGGAACTGAACCTGGGTCCTCGTAAGAGTGGGTTGGTCGCTCTTAACCGCTAGGCCATGTCTCCAGCCCCTCAGTTTTACCTTTTAAGAACACAAAATTTGAGTACAGGCCTTAGCACTGTGTCTGTACCACCACCTGGTTTCGTTCATCACAACAGACAATTGTTCATCCTTCAAGACCCACCTGAATATTCTACTTTCTCTAAAAAGTCCTCCTCATTCACCTGAGTACGTCCTCCCTCTCTAAGAGGATAAACTATTCAGGCATAATTGCTCAAGCAACTATTCTAGGCTTTGGGGATGAATGGATGAATAAAAAGCAGGACAAAATACTGCTCTCAGGTAGGTTAGTCTGGTGCAGGAACACACACATCAATCACAGGAACAAAGGGGGGAAAATATACAACTGATATAAAGGTAACCACATTAAAAATGAAAGTATGAGTTAACATTAAATGAGCATTTACTATATGCCAATGAATGCTAATTGTTTCTATTATTTTTCACAATTCAGACCCAAAGGTTTTAATGAATTTCCCATTTGCTCAAGCAGCAGCTAATAAACAGTGGAGGTACAACCTGAGTCTCCAAAATGAAATAAAATACCCCAAGTCTGATCACACATAATAAATGTTCGACCAACGCTTTTGTGCCATTACTCTATTACATTCTACTACGGTAAGAAGCATCTACGATTCCTCTCCTTGTCTCCAAAGCTCAAGACTACGTACACCCCACTTCAAAGAAGGCAGAGAATGTGAAACTAATTCTCGCCACAGTCACCCAGATAATACAGGAGTCTGATCAGCAGACGTGCAAAAAAGAAGGCATGTAGAGCATCCTAAGGCTCAATACACGTCAGCTGAAAGGATTAATTGCATTTTCCACGTTCCTCTAGGACAGAGACCGCACGTGATAAACCGCGTGTCTACAGGCCTAGGACAGTGTCATGACTAATTGTGCAGAAGCAGAAGCCGGTGGGCGCCTCTCACCTGTAGCAGAGGCAAGAGCAGCTGGTTGAGCCTCCGCCTCTCCAGGAGGCTGACGGCGCCCTCGCCGGTGCGACCCATTTCGTTCAGCAGCACCAGCACCGCGATCTTATATGGTGTCACCCAGTCCTTGATGCCAAACACGTTGGCGTGCACGACCCCGTTCGTCATCATTGGATTGAAGTACAGGCTCTCGTGGACGCTGGCCATGACAGTCCTCCGAGACTAGTCTCGGAGGGCTGCCACGCGCCGCGCCCAGGAGCAGCCTCACGCCATGGCTGCAGCCGCCGGACACCACATCCCGCCGGCGATATTTCCCAGAGCGGTAGCCTCGGTATCCCGGCATGCCTTCGGCCAATCATTGACAACAAGGAAGACTGACAGCCAATCAAAATAGCCAGAAATACAGCGAGGGGTGGGACAAACGTGGTACACCAAAAAATTAGTTCCCTACAGAAATTCTCGTCAAAGAGGAATACGTTCCCAGACACGTGGACAGGCATGGGGTATAAAGGACGAAGCATTGATGCTCGAGGTCATACAGGGAGTGATAGGGTGTGTGTGTATTCCTAATTTTGAAACAGTTCAAATTTCACTTTTTTGCGGGAGGCGGTACTGAAGATTGAACACAGATCCTCGTGTATGTTAGGGAAGCGCTCTAACAGAGCCACAGCCGAAGCCACGCCTCTTTTTCTGAGACAAAAGCTTGTGTGTCTTTTCGAGACAGTGGTCTCCGATGTCGTGTGTGGTTTTGTGTGGTGTGTGTGTGTGTGTGTGTGTGTGTGTCTTTTCGAGACAGGGTCTCTCGCTGTGGTGTGTGTGCTGTGTTGAGAGCATGTGTGTGTGTGTAGTGTGTGTGGTGTGGTCTTTTCGAGAGAGGCACTCCCTGTCCTGGAATTCACTCTGTAACCAGGCTTGCCTTGAACTCACAAAGATCCGCCTGCCTCTGCCTCCACAGTGCTAAGATTAAAGGCGTGCGCCACCACGCCCGGCTGAGACAAAAGCTTCTTAAATAGGTACAGTTGACCTGGAACTAGTGATACCCCTATCGCAACCTCCACAGAAGTTGAGGTGACCAGCGTGCAGTATCCTGTCCAAATTGTGTCTTTAAATGACTTTAAGGGACTGCCGGCGTGGTGGCGCACGCTTTAATCCAGCACTTGGAAGGCAGAGGCAGGCGGATCTTTGTGAGTCAAGGTCAGCTGGTCTACAAAACGAGTTCCAGGACACTGGAGCTACAGGGAGACCCTGTCTCAAAAAGACCAAAAAAAGAAAAGAAAAAAAAAATGACTTTAAGGACTGTAAAGATGGCTCAGCACTGGCTTTTCTTGCAGAAAACCAGAGTATGGAATCCCAGCACCCACATGGCAGCAACAACTTCTGTCTAACTCCAGTTCCAGGAGATCCAACACCCTCTCTTCTCCATCATTGAACCACGGGTGCCCATGCATAACATAAAATTAAAAAATAAAAAAATTTAATGACTTTAAAACAACGAAATTAAATATGTACCTTTAAATTATGTTTTCAAACTGGATATGGTAGTGCGTGCCTTTAATCCTTGTTGATACTTGAGAGATCTCCACAAGTTCGAGTTCGAGGCTTAGTCTAATCTGGTCAATTCAGGGCAGCCAAAGATACATGGCAAGACACAGAGTCAGAGAAGTTATTTTTTCATTCATTGTGTTACGATTTTTGTTTTTGTGATTTTTTGTGCTGTTTTTAGACAATTTTTTGAGGTTTGGTTGGAGTCTTGGAGATGTTTGAGACAGAGTTGTCCTGTAGCCCAGGGGCCTGGAACTCACTGTTATGACCAGCTGCTTGATCTCATGGAGATCCTGTTTCTGGCCTCCGAGTGGAATCAAGGGTGCAACCACCACACCCAGTTCATTAATATTAATTTTTAAATGTTTTAAATTATTTATTTTATTTATTATTTTTATGCGTTATGACTGTATTGTCTGCATGTAGGTTGTGCACCTGTGTCATGCAATGCCATGGAGGCTCAGAAGGGGCTCGGATTCCCTGGAACTGGAGTTAAAAATGGTTCTTAGCTGCCACAGGGTGCTGGAATCAAACCTGGGTCCTCTGCATCAAACCTGGCGTCTTCTCCAAGAGCATCAGTGCTCTTAACTGCGAGCCATCTCTCCCAGCCCTATATTAATTTTTAAACTCAAAATTCGGAGGTTTTCATTTTATTCTGCCTTTTAAGAAAGGAATGCTCCCCACTCCCAGCATCTTACAAATGCCATTTGCAGGCAGCTAGATCAGGTTGCAAGGCCATATCCTTATGTGAAATAAAAGCTAATGCCCCCCTCGTTGTCGTGGTGCCTGTTTCCCATGTAATAAACCCATTAATTTCAAGCTGGCTTGGTGGCTGCACGCCTTAATCCTAGCACTTGGGAGGCAGAGGCAGGCGATCTTTGTGAGTTCAAGGCCAGCCTGGTCTACAGAGCAAGTTCCAGGACAGCTGGGCTACAGGAGACCCTGTCTCAAAAAACCAAATATAAATAAATAATGTGAGTTCCAGGACAGCTGGGCTACAGGGAGACCCTGTCTCGAAAAGACCCAAAAAAAAATAAAATAAAATAAAATAAAAATAAATAAATAAATAAATTAAATAAATAAACCATGAAGTTCAATGTCTGGCAAATGAAGCCCTCCAAAATAAGTGCCCAGCCAATAGTTTCAATCCTGTTTTTCACAATTCCTTGTTCATTTATCTGTATCTCTCAAGACACTTAGTTCTCTAAAGCTTAAATTATTATTGTCAGTGACTTGCCATTCTTACTTTTATGCTCAATTTATTCCCTTGCCATAAATTTTTGTTTCTTTAGTTTCTTCTGGGATATCTTTTTCTTTGTGCAAACTCCTCTTCAGGCTTAGGAACAATTTCTTCCTTTTCAGTGAGGATCATTTCAATATGGCATGGGGAGCTCATGTATGGGTTAATCCGACCCTATGTAAGTTCTGTGGCGCATCTTGGGTGATTTGTTCACCTGGATATTCTCAATCAACTAGAGAGTCTACACAATAAACCCTTATAGTTCAGCATTATTCTCTGCATTTTTAAGTATGTGTACGAAAAATTCAGCACTCTTTTTTTGGGTCATCGACCTTGTGTCTAGCCCCACTGTGTGGCCTGGGTACACCTACCAACTCCACCATTTTACGCCAGAATGGCACACACGCTCCTTTATTTATTTTTTTATTTTTATTTTATTTTTTGGGTCTTTTCGAGACAGGGTCTCCCTGTAGCCCCAGCTGGCCTGGATCACTCTGTAGACCAGACTGGACTTGAACTCACAAAGATCTGCCTGCCTCTGCCTCCCGAGTGCCAATGCTGGGATTAAAGGTGTGACCACCACGCCTGCCACACTGCTTCTTTAAAGTGACGTCTTGGGGCTGGAGAAGATGGCCTAGCGGTTAAGAGCCTGACCCGCTCTTACAGAGGACCCGGGTTCAAATCCCCGCACCCACATGGCGGCCGAGAGCCGTCTGAAACTCCAATTCCAGGGAACTCCAGCTCCAGGGGAAATCCGAGAACCTCTTTTGGCCTCCACGGGCATTGCACGACACGGGTGCACCAGACCTGCATGCAGACAGTACATTCATACACATACAGAAATAAAAAAAAAAAATTTAAAGTGATCTTCTTCAGATACTTTGGTGTCTTTTCGATATGCATCCCTTGATGGCCTGGGCAGTCTCACTAGTGTTCTTAAAGTGAACATGAAGATTGAACCTCTTGATTGCATGATTTTGTAGGGTTTTTTGGATCAAGAGAATACCGAACCATTTTCGAAGGTCACCTTAGTCCGCTTATAGAAAGGGTGCCTGCATCTCTGGTATGAATCCAACTTGTCATGTGGATATCTTCTTGAGTGGGTCTGTATCGATTTTCCAGTATTCTGTTTTAGATTTTGGCATCTGTGCGTCATGAGGGAGATGGATCTATAATTCTCCTTTTTAGTTGGATCTTGCCTGTTTGGTAATAGGTGATGTTGCTTCATAGAAGGAATTTGGGGGAATTCCTGTTTGTATCCTAAATGGTTGTAGGTCTTTTTGAAATGTTTATAAATTCTGCTGTGAAAACGTCTGGGCCTGGGCTTTTTTTAGTTGGAAGGCTTCTTTACTACATCCTCTATTTCTTCACATGTTATGGGTCTGTTTAAGCTGCTGGTCTCCTCTTGGCCAAGCTTTTGATTCCCAGGATTTCAGATATTCATCCATTTCTTCTAGATTTTCAAACTGGTAGAATATAGGTTCTTGTAATACTCCATATAATTTCTTGATCTTTTCCTTGTCCGTTGTGATATTTCCCTTTCATCACAGAATTGTATTGATTTGGAGTTGTTCCTTCTTTCTTTTTGTTGACTGGCTAGAGGGTCTGTCTATCTTGTTTATTCTTTCAAGAACCAACTTTTGGCTTCATTGATTTTTTTGTATTGTTTTCTTGTTTCTATTTCATTAATTTTCTGCCTTCTAATTTTTTTGTTTATTTCTTCTGTCTGTTGCGTTCTGGATTCATCTATTGTTGTCCTCAAGTGCTTTTACTTAGTGTTAGAATCATTCACTTTGTGCTCTTTCTGTTTTTCTAATGTAGGCACCCAGGGCTATAAACTTCCCTCTTAGGACTGCTTTTAAGGTATCCCATAGGTTTTGTTGGTTGTATTGTCATTGTATTCATTCAGTTCCGAATTGTTTTTATTTCTTTCTTTATCTTTCTCTGACCCATTCATTATTCAAGAGTGTGTTGTTTAGTCTCCATGTGTTCTTGTAGGCAGAGGGCTTCCTGGTTGATGTTGAGCTTCATTTGCACTGTGGTCTGAAGGATGCATGAAATTATTTCAATCTTTTTGTATTTGAGAGTGTTTTGTTTTGTGTCCCAGGATGTGGTCGATTTTGGAGAATGTTCCGTGGGGTGCTGAGTAGAAAGTGTATTTCTGTATTAGGATGGAATGTCGGTAGAGGTCTATGAGGTCCATTTGGTGTAGCATATCGTTCAGTTCAGATGTCTTCTGTTTATTGTTTTGTCCTGTTGACTATCCAAAGGACTCAGTGGTTAGAAATCTCCCACTATGAGGTGTGCTGGGGGTTTGTCTGTGACTTGTGGTCCTGAGAATTGTCTGTTATAAAGTTTGTGCACCAGAATTTGAGGCATATATATTCATAATTGTGGAAATCTTCTTGGTGAATTGTTCCGTTTGATGAAATTTAATGGCCTTCTTTGTCTCTTCTGATTTCTTTTACTTTGAAGTCTATTTATCGATATTAAAATAGCAACACCTGCTTTCTTTTGTACCATTTGCTTGGAATATTTTTTTTCCATCCTTCTTAAGTGGTGCTGTCCTTGAAGGTAAGATGTGTTTCTTTGTAGACAGCATATCGATGGATTCTGTTTCCTATCCAGCTCCCAGTCTGATGCATTTTTGGAATTGGGGAATTTAGTCCATTAATTATTAAGGTTATGACCTGATAGTTTTGTGTTGCTTCCTTTTGCCTTATTATCCATCTGCGTTTTTGATTTTAGGTTTCTACTTCTGCAGTTATTGCAGAAGATCATCCATCATGACCAAGTTGGATTCATACCAGAGATGCAGGGATGGTTCACATACGAAAATCAATAAACATCATCAAACACATAACGGAATCAAAGACAAAAACCACAATATCATCTCAATTGATGCTGAAAAAGCCTTTGACAAAATCCAGCATCCCTTCATGCTTAAAGTCCTAGAAGGAATTGGATTGGAGGACATGTCCTCAATGTAATCTCAAAGCCATATACAGGAGAACCACAGCCAGAATTCATTCCTAAATGGGGAAATGACAGAAACATTCCCTTAAAGGTAGGAACTCGGCAAGGCTGGCCGTCACCACTCCTCTTCAATATAGTGCTGTGAAACACTTGCTAGGACGCAATGAGGCAGAAAAGGATATTAAAGGATACTAATTGGAAAAGAGGAAGTCAAACTATCCCTATTTGTTGATGATATGATTGTCTTACTTAAGGGATGCAAAAAACCCCACCAAAACTCCTAGAAACGATAACAGTTTCAGCAAAGTGCAGGATACAAAATTAACCTTAAAAAATCAATGGCCTTTTCTTTACACCAAGAACAAGCAAACTTGGAGAAAGAATTCAAGAGACCTTCCCACTCACAATAGCCTCAAAAACAATAAGATACCTAGGAACAAAACCTAACCAAAGACACCAAAGACCTCACCCAGAAAAATTTAAACCCTTAAAGAAAGAAATTGAAGAAGACCTCAGAGATGGAAAAACCGTCCCGATGCTCATGATTGGGAAAATTAACATTGTAAAAATGTCCATTTTACCAAAACTCTGATAGATTTAATGCAATCCCAATCAAAATCCCCAAGAGTTCTTCACCAGGCTTGGAAACAAAAGTTCTTAAATTCATTTGGAAAAAATAAAGACCCCAGAAAGCCAAACAACCCTGATGTGAAAAGAGCTACACAGGAGGGATCTCTATACCAGATTTAAACTATACTACAGGGCTATAGGTCATAAAAACAGCTGATACTGCACAAAGAACAGACCTGTGACCAATGGAACAAAACTGAAGATCAAATCTGAGCACATACAATTCAGCATCTCATATTTGACAAGGCAAAAACCACAATGGAGGAAAGAGCAGCATTCCTTCAGCAAATGGTGTTGGCAAAACTGGATCACCACTTGTAGAAGAATGAAATTAAACCCCTACCTCTCACCCTGTACAAAAATCAACTCCACATGGATTATAAGACCTAACGTGAAACCCCAAACTCTGAAGATGATAGAACAAAAGTTGGCAGAGACTACAAGACATAGGCGATAGGAAAAAGACTTCCTAAATCAACAGCAGCTGCACAAGTATTAAGGTCGACAATTGACAAATGGGACCTCCTCATCAAACTCAAAAGCTTCTGTACATCAAAAAACAATCAAGGAAGTTGAAGAGAAATCCCACAGAGTTAGAAACCTTCACCGCAGAATACATCTGACAATATATTATTCAGAATATTATATTCAAAAAACAAAGGAAAAGAAGAAACAAAAAGAAAACAGAGAAGATGGAGCAAAGAACTGAACAGAGACTTCACAAGCGAGGAATTAGAGATGTCTGAGAAACACCTCAAGAACTTCAACATCACTAATCATTAATGGAAATGCAAATTAAAAACCACTTTAAGATATCATTCTTACTCCATAAGCTGGCTAGAGATCAAGAAAAGAATAGTACCAAGTGCTGGGAGGTGTGGGGAAAGGGGAACACTCATCCACTGCTGGTGGAATGTTAAATCGTACAGCCACTATGAAAGCAGTGTGAGAGACCCTTGGAAGACTTGGAATGAACATTGCCACGCTGACCCAGCCATACCACTCCTAGGCATGTCACCTCAAGACTTACGCCACCACGAGATACATGCACGGCCATGTTTATTGCAGCTCTCTTCACAATAGCAAAGAGCTGGAACCAACCTAAATGCCCCTCAACTGACGAGTGGATAGAGAAATGTGGTACACTTACACATGGAGTTCTTATGCAGCAGTAAAGAAAGACGACATTATGAACTTTGCAGAAAATGGCTGGAGCTAGAAGACTCATGATGTGAGTGAGTAACACAGCCCAGAAAAAAAGTGACGAAATGGTNTGGTATCCCTCATCTGTGGATGCTAGTGCCAATTACCCAATTGTAAGTATTTCTTGTATAGGGCCCCCTGAGCTTTTGTCCAAAGCAGTTGGGCATAACGCATTTTGGAAACAACAACAACAACAGAAAAGACTGCATCAAAGAACTGACTGAAACAGTGAACTTCTGCTCAAAACAGTCAACTTCCCCATGGAAAATATTGAGAATGACTAAGAGATGGAAAGCATGTCTGGCAGAATGCATGAGCTCTGGCGGGGTGGGGGAATGGGCGGGAACACGGGTCTAGATTTGTTAAAAATAAATAAATAAATAAATTTATGTGGAAAAAAAAAAAAGAAAGGGTGCCATTCTTTCTTTTTATGTGGCTTGAAACACAAGATGTGTACTATTTAACTTGGGCTGCATATAAGCACACATTGTACCTGTTTTCTTTGTTCTGTCAATCTTGGTTTCTTTTTAAATTTTATGTGTATAAGTGTTTTTCTTACATGTTTGTTAGTGCACCCGAATCACACAATGTCTGCAGAGGCCAGTAAAGGGCATTAGATTACCTGGAACTGGAGTTATATACAGTTGTTAGCCACCATGTGGGTTCTGGGAACTGAATCTGGGTCTTCCGTAAGAGCAACCAGTGCTCTTAACCACTGAGCCATAGCTCTAGCTCCCTTGTTTCTTTTTATACTTAGTAATATGATATTAGTTCATAAAAATCAGTATGGATAAACCAGATGTGGTAGTATACATATATCATCTCAGTACCCAGGAGGCTAAGGAAGAAAAATTTATACTTCCAGACTAGCCTAGCTACAGAGTAAGACTTAATCTTAAAAATAAAAAGGAGGGGGCTGGAGCGATAGCCTAGCGGTTAAGAGCACCGACTGCTCTTGCAGAGGACCCAGGTTCGATCCCCAGCATCCACATGACGGCTAAGAACCGTCTGTAACTCCAATTCCAGGAGAACTCCAGTTCCAGGGGAATCCAAGACCCTCTTCTGACCTCCGTGGCATTGCACGACACGGGTGCACAAACCTACATGCAGACAGTACATTCATACACATACAAAAAAAAAATAAATAAAATTTAAATAAATAAATAAAAAGGAGGAGCCGGGCGTGGTGGCGCACGCCTTTAATCCTAGCATGCGGGAGGCAGAGGCAGGAGGATCTTTGTGAGTTCAAGACCAGCCTGGTCTACAGAGTGAATTCCAGGCCAGCTGGGGCTACAGGGAGACCCTGTCTCGAAAAGACAATAATTAATTAATTAATTAAATAATTAAAAATTTTTAATTTATTATTTTTATGTGTATGAGTATACTGTCTGCATGTAGGTTTGTGCACCCATGTTGTGCAATGCCTCAGAGGTCAGAAGAGGGTGTCAGATTCCCCTGGAACTGGAGTTAAAGATGGCTCTTAGCTGCCATGTAGGTGCTGGGAATCGAACCCGGGTCCTCTGCAAGAGCAGTCGGCTCTCTTAACTGCTGAGCCATCTCTCCAGCCCCAAATAAAATTTTAAAAAAGTACCTCCCCTTAAAAAATTTTTTTAATTAAAAGAAAAAAAGGCATTGAGGTTTAATTTATTATCATATATTTAAGGTGCATCCATGTTACAGTATAGATAAGGGTATCATTCCTTTCAATGGCTGAATAGTATTCCACCGTATGGATAGATCACATATTATTTATGCATTCATTGTTCAATTGGGGACATTTGGATTACTTCCACCTTTTAGTTGCTGTAACTATGCTATGAACACACATCTACAAATTTCAGGAACTTTAATCTCAAATGTCCACAGAAGAAAATAGTATTAATGAATAAAATATATTAAGGCCATATTATACCTTTCATCCCAGCACTCAGGAGGCAGAAGCAGGCAGATTTCTGTGAGCCCAATCAACATAGGGTGTTCTAGCCCAGCCTAGAACATAGTTAGACGGTGTCTAAAAATGTGTTAACAAAATATAACATTTGAATGACTTAATTTCAGCAAGCTTGGACAAGAGCCTTGGTCCTAAGAGTACTTAGACAGGTACTCTCAGACCATCCTCCCCCAGATACAGGTTAGACAATCAACAAAAGTCAGTTGAATATTTAAAAAAATTTTTTTTAACTTTTTATTTATTTATTTATGTGTATGAAGGTACTGTCTGCATGTAGGTTTGTCTACCCATGTCCTGCAATGCCGTGGAGGTCAGAAGAGGGTGTCAGATTCCCCTGGAACTGGAGTTCTTCTGGAATTGGAGTTACAGACGGTTCTCAGCTGCCATGTGGGTGCCGGGGATCGAACCCTGGTCCTCTGCAAGAGCAGTCGGTGCTCTTAACCACTAGGCCATCTCTTCAGCCCCATCGGTTGAATATTTTAATCTAGCTCTATAGATTCGTCTATTTGGTAGAGTGAACAATGATGAGTTCATATAATATGAGGTTTTTTTGTATCTGCTTTCTTTCATTTAGGATATTTCTTTTTTATTTAATTTTATTTATTTCTGTATGTGTAGGAATGTACTTTCTGCATGCAGGTTTGTGCACCCGTGTCATGCAATGCCGCGGAGGTCAGAAGAGGGCGTCGGATTCCCCTGGAACTGGAGTTCTCCTGGAATTGGAGTTTCAGACGGTTCTCGGCCGCCATGTGGGTGCTAGGGATCGAACCCGGGTCCTCTGTAAGAGCAGTCGGCGTTCTTAACCGCTAGGCCATCTCTCCAGCTCTCATTTAGGATATTTCTAAGGTCTATGTTGCAGCATGTGTCAGTGTTTCATTTCTTTTTATGCCTGTGTAATATTCCACAGTATAAATAGACTATATTTTGCTTACATATTTCTCTGTTAATAAGCATATGGGTTGTTTTAATCATTTGGCTATTGTGAATAGAGTTGTTATAAATTTTCATATACATTTTTACTTATTTATTTTTAAATTTTATTTATTTTGTATGTGTATGAATGTACTGTCTGCATGTAGGTTTGTGCACCCATGTCGTGCAATGCCTTGGAGGTCAGAAGAGAGCGTCAGATTCCCCTGGAACTGGAGTTAAAGATGGTTCTCAGCTGCCATGTGGGTGCTGGGGATCGAACCCGGGTCCTCTGAAAGAGCGGTCGCTGCTCTTAACCGCAAGCCATCTCTCCAGTCACCAGCACATACATTTTTTTTGAGACAGGGTCTCATTATGCACCCCTAGCTGTCCTGGAACTCATTATGTACACCAGACTGGACTCAAACTCACAAAGATCTGCCTGCCTCTGCATTTGCCACAATATCTGGCTTCATCTGCATATTTTTAAAAGATTTTTTGAGGGGCCTTTTTGAGATAGGGTTTTCCTATAATCCCAGCTGGACTGGCACTCCCTATGTGGACCAGGCTGGCCTTGAACTCACAGAGATCCACCCGCCTCTCCCTTCCTGAGTGCCGGGATTAAAGGTGTGCACCACTGCGCCCTGCCTAAGATGATTCTTAGCTGCCATGTGGGTCCTGGGAATCAAACCTGGGTCCTCTGCAAGAGTAGTCAGTGCTCCTAACCACTGAGCCATCTCTCCAGCCCAAGACTTATTTTTAAATTATTTAAAAAATTGTGTTTGTGCCGGGCGTGGTGGTGCACGCCTTTAATCCTAGCACTCGGAGGCAGAGGCAGGCGGATCTTTGTAAGTTCAAGGCCAACCTGGTCTACAGAGTGAGTTCCAGGACAGCTGGGGCTACAGGGAGATCCTGCCTCGAAAAGACCAAAAAAAAAAAATTGTGTTTGTGGAGTTAGAGTTACAGGCAGTTGTGAGCTGTCTGCTGTGGATGCTAGGAATCTAACTCAAGTTCTCTGTAAGAGCAATGTGTCCTCTTAAATGCTTAGCCATCTCTCCAGCTGCATCAAGTTTGTTTTTTGTTTTTTGTTTATTGTCTTTTTGAGATAGGGTCTCCCTAAAGCCCCAGCTGTCCTGGAACTCACTCTGTAGACCAGGCTGGACTTGAACTCACAGAGATCCACCTGCTTCTGCCTCGGAGTGCAAGGATTAAAGGCATGTGCCGGGGCTGGAGAGATAGCCTAGCAGTTATTTTTGTATGTGTATGAATGTACTGTCTGCATGTAGGTTTGTGCACCCGTGTCCTGCAATGCCTCTGAGGTCAGGAGAGGGTCTTGGATTCCCCTGGAACTGGAATTCTCCTGGAATTGGAGTTACAGACAGTTCTTAGCCGCCATGTGGGTGCTGGGGATCGAACCCAGGTCCTCTGCAAGAGCAGTCGGTGCTCTTAACCACTGAGCCATCTCTCCAGATCCCTCAAGTACATTTTGGGGGGGTCTCTTTGAGACAGGGTCTCCCTCTAGCCCCAGCTGACCTGGAACCCGCTACGTAGACCAGGCTGGCCTAGAACTCACAGAGATCTGCCTTCATCTGCCTCCTGAATCCTAGGACTAAAGGCATATGCCACTGCACCTGGCATTTGAGTACATATTTTTGAATGAGTATGTCCCTTTTCTATTTTTTCCATGAGGTTTGATGGCCAGGCAAGTTATACCCGTAGCCTCTAAACATGTTTTAATTTTCTTCACTAATATCTAGGAGAAGAATTTATGGGTCATATGGTAAATCCATGTTTGACTTTTTAAAATTTTTTAAAGATTTGTTTTTAATTATGCATATTTGTGGAGCAGGTATATGTGCACATGAATGTAAGTGCCCAAGGAGGCCAAAAAAGGGTTTAGGATCCCTTGGAGCCAGAGTTGTTAGCCATCTTACATAAGTACTGCGAACCGAACTCCACACTCTACAAGAGCAGTACTCGCTCTTAACCACTGAGTCATCTCTCCAGTACCCCCATGTTTGACTTTAAAAAAATTTTTTTAATCTTTGTTCTATGTGTATAACTGGAATGCCTGCATATGAGTGGGTGCACCCATGTCATGCAAAGCCTGCAGAGGTCAGAAGAGGGCACCAGAACCTTTGGAACTGGAGTTATAGCCAGTTAGCTGCCATATGGGTGCTGGGAATTAAACCTAAGTCCTCTGAAACAGCAGTCAGTCCTCTTACCCACTGAGCCATTTCTCCAGTCCTCCTATCTTTGACTTTTTTAGGAAATGCCAGGCTCTTCCCAAAACTGGCTCTGGATGTAGCAAACTCTACATTTTATTATTTTTTGGAGGGGGAGAGGAGGTTGGTATTTTTGAGACAGGGTCTCCCTTTTAGTCCCAGCTGGCCTGAAGCTCATTCTGTAGACCAGGCTGGCCTTGAACTCACAGAGATCCACCTGCCTCCCAAGTGCTGGGATTAAAGGCATACTGCACCATGCCCAGCTGCAAACTCTACATTTTAATGAACATCAGGGACCCAGCTTCGTAGTTAACCATGAACCATGCATCAGGTTCAGTAGTACAACTGAGCATGATGGCACACAACTTTAATCCCAGCACATGGGAGATGGAGGCAGGAGGATCAGAGTTCATGGCTATTCTTGACTATATAACAAATTTGAAGCGAGTCTGGGCTATATGAGACACTGTCTCAAAAGAAGACAAGTGGGCCAGATGTTATGGTACATGCCTTTAGTCCTAGTGCTTGGGAGACAGAGGCAGGTAAATCTCTGTAAGTTCAAGGCCAGCTTGGTCTACATAGTCAGTTCGAGGCCATCCACAGCTACATAGTACTTGTCTTCAAAGAGGAAGAAGAGGAAGAGGAGATGGAGGAGAACAAGGAGGAAGGTGAGAAGGAGGAAGAAGAGGAGCAAGAGGAGGAAGAGGAAGGGAAGGAGGAGGACAAAGAAAAGAAGGAGGAAGAGGAGAAGGAGGAGGAAGAGGAGAAGGAGGAGGAAGGGGAGGAGGAGGAGAAAGAAGAGAAGGAGGACAAAGAGAAGGAAGAGGAGGAGGAGGAGGAAGAAAAGGAAAGGGGGCAACAACAGGACAACAGGTCTGGCAAGATACTTGCCACCAAGCCTGATGACCTGAGTTTAATTCTGGGGCTCCACATAATAGAAGGAGATCCCCAACTGCAAGTTGCCCTCTGACCTTCACATGTGCACTATGGTACTTTCACCCACTTTTCTTTTTTTGGTCTTTTTGAGACAGGGTCTCCCTGTAGCCCCAGCTGACCTGGAACTTGCTCTGTAGACCAGGCTGGCCTTGAGCTCACAAAGATCCACCTGCCTCTGCCTCCCAAGTGCTAGGATTAAAGGCAAGCACCACCACGCCCAGCTTCACCCACTTTTCAATAAATAAACAAATATTTGTTTTGTTTTGGTTTGGCTTTGACTGCATTGAGGAATGATCCCTCCAATCCAATTCCCTCTAGGACTGTAAACATGAAGGGATTTTGTCAAAGGATTTTGTCAAAGGCTTTTTCTGCATCAATTCCGCCTTTAATCCTAGCACTCAGGAGGCAGAGGCAGGATCTTTGTGAGTTCAAGGCCAGCCTGGTCTACAGAGTGAGTTCCAGGACAGCTGGGGCTACAGAGAGACCCTGTCTCAAAAAGACCAATTAATTATTTATTTATTTATTTAATTAATTAAAAACTCATCTTAAAAAAAAAGTGCTTTCCACCAGGTGTGATGATGCAGAGGGAGATGGAGCTTTGTGAGTTCAAGGCCAGCCTGGTCTACATAGTGAGTTCCAGGACAGCTGGGGTACAGGGAGACCCTATCTCAAAAACACCAAAAAAAAGAGAAAGAAAGAAAGAAAAAGAAAGAAAAGAAGCAAAAGTGCTTTCTGGGTGGCTGGAGAGCTGTCTCAGCAGTTAGGAACACTTACTGCTCTTGGAAACCAGAGTTTGGTTCCCAGCACCCATGTCAGGTGGCTACAACCACTTGTTTTTTTTGTTTGTTTTTGTTTTTTAATTTTATTTATTTCTGTATGTGTATGAATGTACTGTCTGCATGCAAGTCTGTGCACCCGTGTCGTGCAATGCCGCGGAGGTCAGAAGAGGGTGTCGGATTCCCCTGGAACTGGAGTTCTCCTGGAATTGGAGTTTCAGACGGTTCTCGGCCGCCATGTGGGTGCTGGGGATCGAACCCAGGTCCTCTGTAAGAGCGGTCGGTGCTCTTAACCGCTAGGCCATCTCTCCAGCCCAGCTACAACCACTTGTAACTACAGCTCCAGAGGAAATCCGATGCCTCTGGGCTCCATTGGCATCTGTACTCATGTGTACATACTCCCATACACATAATTAAAAATAAAAAAAATTAATCCTTTTTTTTAAATTTAAATTTATTTTTTTTTATTTTATTTATTTCTGTATGTGTATCAATGTACTGTCTGCATGCAGGTTTGTGCACCCGTGTCGTGCAACACCGCAGAGGTCAGAAGAGGGTGTCGGATTTCCCTGGAACTGGAGTTCTCCTGGAATTGGAGTTTCAGACGGTTCTCAGCCGCCATGTGGGTGCTGGGGATTGAACCCAGGTCCTCTGTAAGAGCGGTCGGCGCTCTTAACCGCTAGGCTATCTCTCCAGCCCAAATTAATCCTTTTTTAAAGTGCTTTCTGAAGCCCAGTATAGTGGCATGGTGGCTTATGCCTGTAGTACCAACCTTTGGAAAACTGAGGTAGGAGGATCATGAGTTCAAGGCCAGCCTGGACTATATAAAAAGTGAGCACCAGTCTCAACAACAACAACAACAACAAAAAAGCATTTTCTGTTCTGTTTTGTCAGTTTTGTTTTATTCCTCAGTTATAGCCTGTGTGGCCTATAATTTAAAGGTGCCTTTCTGTTCTGTTCTGTTTGGTTTCTTTCAGAGCTCTGACTGTTAGAATGGGTGTCACTCACTTCTGGTGACAGCCTGTTGGGGAATGTTCTGGCAAATTGGTCTGACTATATTTCTGTCTCCATGAGAAAAAAATACCCATTTGCTATCTCTCCCACTTTTCCCAGGGAGCAAAAGCCTTTTGTATCCCAAATTCTAACTACAGGATTAAAATATAAAGGGGTTGCTTTTTTCTTTTCTTTTGTGTATTTTATCTCTTCTGCTTTCTTACTTTCCAAGGTCATTGGAAGTTCTGTTATCTTGGCCCACTGCTGCTGGACTGTAACATTCTGTAAAAAAAGAGCTTTTAGAAAAAAATGGTGGGCTGGAGAGATAGCCTAGCGGTTAAGAGCACCCACTGCTCTTGCAGAGGACCCGAGTTCAATCCCCAGCACCCACATGGCGGCTAAGAACCGTCTGAAACTCCAATTCCATGAGAACTCCAGTTCCAGGGGAATCTGAGACCCTCTTCTGACCTCTGCGGCATTGCACGACACGGGTGCACAAACCTACATGCAGACAGTACATTCATACACATACAAAAATAAATTTAAAAAATTAAAAAAAATAAAAAAAAATGGTAATACAGTTTGCCTAAATCTTCAACAGAAAAAAATTATATAGTTTAACAATATGCAGGGCAGGGGATATAGTCCAGTTGTAAATGCTTGATGTATACCCATGAAGCAGGAGTCATTGGGTTCCATTCACAAAACCAATGCTTATAAAAAGGGGGAGACTGGGGGCTGGAGAGATGGCCTAGTGGTTAAGAGCACCGACCGCTCTTACAGATGACCTGGGTTTGATCCCCAGCACCCACATGGCAGCTGAGAACCGTCTGTAACTCCAATTCCAGGAGAACTCCAGTTCCAGGGGAATCCGACACCCTCTTCTGACCTCCCCGGCATTGCATGACACGGGTGCACAAACCTGCATGCAGACAGTACATTCATACACATACAGAAATAAATAAAAATTTAAAAATAAATAAATAAAAAAGGGGGAGACTGCTGGGCATGGTGGTGCATGGCTTTAATGCCAGCACTCAAGAGGCAGAGGCAGGTGGATCTCTGTAAGTTCAAGGCCAGCCCAGTCTATATAGCAAGTTCCAGGCCAGCTGGGGCTAGAGAGACCCTGTTTCAAAAAGAACAAAAATAAATAAATAAATAAATAAATAAATAAATAAATAAATAAATAGGGCATCTAGGGTCCTGTCTGTGAGACTTGTCTCAGAACAAAAACAAAACAAGACAAAACAAACAAACAAACAAACAAACAAACGAGGACTGGAAAATGGCTCAATGGGTAAAGGCACTTGCTACCAAGCCTGATAACCTGAGTTTGATCTTTGAGACTGACATGGTGAAAGGAAGGAGCCAACTTTTACAAGCTGTCTTCTCACTCAATACGTGTGGCATAGCATGCATCACAACACCCAACACACATGTAGACACACACACACACACACACACACACGCACACACATAAAGAATTTTTTTTTCGGGACTGGAGAGATGGCCTAGCGGTTAAGAGCGCCGACCGTTCTTACAGAGGACCCGGGTTCGATCCCCAGCACCCACATGGCGGCCGAGAACCGTCTGAAACTCCAATTCCAGGAGAACTCCAGTTCCAGGGGAATCCGAGACCCTCTTCT